>JAABOM020062474.1:0-10235 GCA_011800125.2 Solanum clarkiae | reverse complement strand
AAAAAAAAAAAAAAAAAAAAAAAAAAAAAAATAGAGTGTGAGCAATATTTTAGTAAAATAAAAAATCAAAAGAGGGTTATTTCGTCAAGTTTGAATATTGTATACTTGTGACTGCGCAATATAATATTTTTTGCTATGGTATTATAAGTTGCTCCTTTTAGTCCAGAATATTTTTCTTATTAAAAAAGGTTCACATGTAAAATCTTGGTGTTTCCATTATTTTGACTATAAATATGTTTGTGTTAGTACTCCTTTTCCCAATGTTATTAACATTACAATTCCAGATAATAATAAAAAAGGCCACAAGTTAGCTCTAAATAAACTCTTGATGAATTAAGCAGACGTGCATTTCAGAACTTACAGAGTAGATAGATAAGATTGCATGAAAAGACAGATTCAAAAACAATTTCTAATTTATTTTGATAAAAAATCTGGACGTAGGGTAGTTTTGATAAAAAAAATCATATATGTATCAGCAGTTTACTATAACAAATGCTATCAGCAGACAATTATATATACATAGTTTAATGTTGATGTAAGACGTGTAAGTGTAAGTCACGAAAATGTTATGAGCAAATGAAGAGTGCCATTTCACATTAATAAAGTTCACAAGAGCAAAAATCCTATGTCTGAGCAAGGTGATGTCAAAAGACAAATTTGATTTTTGCAAAGAACTCGTGGAAAATGCACACTCCATAACTATAAATAGGGACCTCTACATTAGCTTACATACATCAACACAAACAATAACATATACTCAGTGAAATCATACAAAGTAAGGTTTGGGAGGGTAAAGTTACACGCAGATTTTATCACTGACTCATGAAGATAGAAATGTTATTTTTGAAAAACTCTCGGCTCAAGTATATCAACCCCAAATAAAGAAGAAAATAGTAGATACAGAAGAACGGCTTAAATAACGAGCATTCGAACAATATCAATTCTACAAGGAAAAATAAGAAAAATATTTTAGTAAAATGAAAATCAAAAAAGGATTATTTCTTTTGCATGTATAATGGTCAATTTGAATTTTGTATACTTGTGACTGCGCAATGTAACATTTTTTCCTATAGTAATATCAGTTGTTTCCCTTGGCTCATAAATTTTTTTCTTGTTCAAAAATATTTACATGCAAAAAATTCTTTGCAAAAAATTCTTTGCAAAAAATTCTTGGTGTGATTATTTTAACTGTAAATATTTTTGTGTTGGTACTTGTTTTCCCAATATTGTTAACATTATTATTCTAGATAATAATAAAAAAGGCCACAAGTTAGCTCTAAATAAATTCTTGGTGAATTAAATAGACGTGCAATTCAGATTTTATAGATTAGATCTAAGATAACATTGCATGAAACGACAGATTCAAAAATAATTTCTTATTTAAGGATATCTATAAGATGGTGAATATATACAAAAGCGAAGATGACGGTCACGAGTGCTAAGACAACAACGTTTGAACGCTTGTATGTTGAGCTAGGTGAAAAAGGTGAATACAAGAGATTGTATAGGCTCGCGAAAGAGAGAGAGAAAGAAAAGGTCACGACTTAGACTAAGTAAAGTGCATCAAGGATGAGGAGGACGAGGTGTTGGTGGGCGAGACTATTAAGCAAAGGTGGCAAGTTCACTTTCAAAAACCCTTAAATGAAAAAGGAGACAGAGATATTGAGCTGGGTGATTTGGCACACTCCGATAGTCATCGAGATTTTGGTTACTGCAGGTGCTTCAGAGTTGAGGAGGCTAGATGTGTTATTAGTAGATGTGGTATAGAGTGGTTGACTAAGTTGTTTTATGTTATTCTGAAGACTGTCAAAATGTCTAATGAATGGAGGAGGAGTATAATGATTCCATTGTGCAGGACCATGTTACCACCAAGGGATATGTGATTCTTTCTCTGCTTTCTGAAATGATGATTTTATTTGGAATAATTATTTATAGCAAATATAATAGAGCGACATGAGACGGCGAATGGAGAACCCGAACCGGGACCCCAAACAAGCCTCTTAGCATATCATATACACATCCTTAGTTGCGGAAACAAAATAAGACGATAACAAATGTTAATAAAAAAAAGGGAAGCAGGACTAAGGGAAGTCTTTCATGAAAACATAGTCATAATAGGAGTCGAGCTCAATCATAAACAATCATATTATCCAACAACACCTCTAAATAGAATGGAGCGGGGGCCAAGACACTTCCTGGGATCACCCTCAAATGATAAGTATCCAAACATAATAAACAAGTCTTAACAAGCATGAATGAAAAGTAGATATTGTCCTCGAAGTTGAGGGCTCACAAAAAGCTTTCTTGAAATGGACCGAACTAGCCACATGGAGGAGGATGATCAATAGGAGTACGGTCCCTATATGATAATATCATGTAGTCATAACATATGCGTTAGTACTTGGAATGTACCAAGTATATGGGGTGCAATGCAACAAAGATCATAAGCATAATAATCAAGATGCATAATTATAAACAATGGATATAATCTCAGTATGACATGCATGATCAATACTTGTAGTAAAACATTTATGAAAATCATCCACTTGCATAAGATAACATACGTATGTGGGAGGAGACCTTAACCG
Source organism: Solanum clarkiae (assembly GCA_011800125.2). NCBI lineage: Eukaryota > Viridiplantae > Streptophyta > Magnoliopsida > Solanales > Solanaceae > Solanum > Solanum clarkiae. The sequence goes on along the minus strand of JAABOM020062474.1, from coordinate 7,647 downwards.
ACATATAAGACCAAGCGAGCTACTATTTAGAATTCTGAAGTATGACACCCTCTCGAAAAGGAGTGATCTACTTGCCAAGGTTAACCATACTTGACCACACTTGAGGGGAAATATGAAGATGGATCCACTAGTAAAGCCCTTTTAGGAAAATAATATAATTCTATGGTGGCACATGCTTTAGAGACTAAAGGCTTTATATAAGGACCTCTTGCTTCGAGCCCCCACCTTAAGCTTCAATCGGTGCTAAGTCTAATCCCACATAATATTTGAAATAATTATAAATTTAATCATAACTTTAATAACTTTTAAGAGACATGATAACATGACATGAGTAGTTCATTCACATGCTTGACTCTTGTTAGTGGCTTAACTTGAACATGAGGGAAAAATAGTAATCATGCTTGACCCTTTCAATAGACATAATTTACTCACAAGAGGGTAGACTCATAGAGGAAGGCTCAAATTATCACTTGTAAATCACAGAAACCTTTCATGAATTTTAATACATGTTTGGGAGCCCATAACTATCATGGAAACACTTGTCATAATCAATATCTTATCAAAATCATACCATAATACATAATTGGGCTTAACCCACTTCATAGTTTCTAAAATAATTGATCCAATGTCATGAATGATGTGAGAAAAATATGGGTAATTAAGATTCAATCTAAAATCAACAATATAATATAAAATTCAAGTGAAAACATAATTAAATTCATATTTAGAATCATATTATAATCACCCATGGATAAACAAGGCTTGAAAAGCAACATGTATATTCATAATTTCATAAACTTAAAATCACCATTTTATAATGTAAATCAACATAAAATCAGTAAATAAACATAACCTATACATTATTTGAATTTAAGGAACCACCATATTCAAAACCCCAAATTAAAGTGAGAAAAATTCATGAAAAGTGCTAGAAAATATTTGAGTATCTTTAGTTAAAAGGAGCCAAAGATCAAACCCACATATCTTGACCCAATGAAAAAATCCCAAGAAAATTTGAAGAAGATTTGAGTTGTCTTGAATCCCCAAGCTTGAATCTACAAGAGTTCTTTGAGAATAGGTTCTCGAGTGACTTAAATATAAAAAATATCCCAATAAAAACGTCTTATTAATTTTTCCCAGGAGCTCCCACGGCAAGCTCCACAAGTCATGAGGCCCTTCAGGGGTCATGAAGACACCGCATCTAGCCTAGACAAATTTTATGGAAAGGGCGTAACTTCTTCATCCAAACTCCAAATGAGGTGAAACCAAGTGCGTTGGAAATCTAATTCAAACAGATTTAATTTGATAGGTCGTAGGTCACCCAGTTCATTTTATGCTAAGAGATATGCCCATTTAAAGTTGATCCTTCAATTGTTACTTGTGAGAAACTTAGCCAATGGAATTCCTTTGAACTTGGCTTGATGTAGGAGACCCATGATGACCTTAAACAATATAAATAAGCTTGAATTGAAGGCTTGAGAGTAAACTTAACTTGAGCTTGAAGATCCATACTTAGAACATTTTTTAGCCCAAAAGTGAGCCACACAGTAGGGCCAAGTGTGGCATCACACGATCCATACCATTGTTCGTGGCACCAAACTTAACCAAAATACCTCTCCTACGTAATAAGTGACCAACACCTAAATTTTTCTGCACCTAGAGGGTCATACGACCAACCCCACGGCCAGTGGCAAGCCACACGGCCCGTGTCACTGGTTGTACCCTAACACTTATGCCAAACACTCACAATTCAACCCAAGTGTGGCACCACTGGAGGCCACATGGCCAGTGCCAAGCACACAACTCGTGTGGTCCTCCTTGAGACAACACTTTGGTTCAAAATATGTCCAAAATGAGATTTTCAAATTTCGATGATGTTCAACGATGTCCAGGTCATTATATTATCTCTTCCTTCGGACCATTCGTCCCCAAATGTACAAGAACAAGGACCGAAAGGCTTGAATTAGAACATAAAACTTTCAAACACATGATACCATACATTGTTCATTATTTAAAAAATCATAAAGTACTTAAAACGCATGTCGAAACATAATAAAATGATTCAAAACATCATAATATCACTTTAATGCACATGTAAGCATATCATGCCACGAGACTCAAGAATGAAAGGATTAGAACTAATTAAAAAAGGAAGAACCTAGTACCATAGGCTTGAGTAGATTGAAAAAAGATGGGGATATCATTTCATCATATCCAATTCCACCTCCCATGTGGCACTTTCAACTTGACGATTCCTCCAAAGGACCTTGAGGGATGCCACATCTTTTTTTCTTAACCTCTTCACTTGCTTATCCAATATTTCTACCGGGACCTCCTTATAGGTCAAATTATCCTCGATAACACCTACAATCTCCAAGGGTATTATAGCTATAGGGTCACCAAAACACTTCCTCAACATAGACACATGGAAGACCGGATGAACCATACTCATATTCGAAGGAAGCTCGAATTCGTAGGCAATCTTACTAATTCTTCTCAAGATCCTATAGGGTCCCATAAACCTTGGGCTCAATTTCCCTTACTTGTCAAATTGGACCATACTCATCGTGGGTGAGACTTTCAAGTATACCCAATCACTAATATTAAACTCAAGGTGTCCTCTTCTCACATCGAAGGAGGACTTTTGCCTAATTTGAGTCATCTTCAACCTTTCCCTTATCAATATCACCTTCTCCAAAGCTTCCATAACCAAATCCAGACTTAACAAAATCATTTTTGCCATATCAAATCGCCCAACCGAGGATCTACAATACCTACCATATAAAGCCTCAAAGGGAGTCATGCCAATGCTAGAGAGATTGCTATTGTTATAGGCAAACTCAATGAGTGGGAGATGTTCATCCCAACTACTTTTGAACTCAAAAATATAAGCCCTAAGCATATCCTCAAGAGCTTGAATTGTCCTTTCACCTTGACCGTCCATTTGAGGATGGACAGCCATGCTAAGCTTGACCTTGGTACCAAGACTCTTTTGGAAGGATCTCTAAAAATGAGAAGTGAATTGAGCATTATGATCTGAAATAATAGACAAGGGTACCCCGTGCAACTTACCCAACTCATGAATATATAACTTGGCATAATCCTCGACATTATAATTTGTTTTAACGGGTAGAAAGTGAGCCGACTTTGTCATCCGATCAACAATAACCCAAATAAAATCAAAGTGCTTCCTAGTCTTTGGCAAGATAATCATAAAACCTATATTAATCTCTTCCCACTTCCATGTAGGAATTTCTATGTCTTGGGCTAGGCAGCCCGATCTTTGATGTTCGTCTTTTAATTGTTGGCAGTTGTGACAACCGGCCACAAACTTAACAATATCCGTCTTCATACCATCCTACCAATAAACTTCCCTCAAGTCTCTATACATTTTTGTGGAACCAGGATGAATAGAGTAGGCCGAATTGTGTGCTTCTTTCAAAATCAACTCTCTTAAATCATCAATATTAAGCACACATAGTCTACCTTGGTACGTAAGGACACCATCTCCCCCTTGGAAGAAAACCATCATTTTACCATCAGTTACCAAAGCTTGCAATTCTAGCAAGGCGGGATCAAGGTCTTGTTTAGACCTAACCTCTTCAATCAAAGAAGATTTGGAACCATCAATAACCACCACACCTCCATTATCAACTTTATTCAACCTAACCCCCAACCTAGATAATTAGTGAACTTCTCTAGCCACTTCCTTATTACCTTCATCAATATGAGCTACACTTTCTAGGGACACTCTACTTAGAGTATCAGCCACGACATTAGCTTTGTCAAAATGATAGTGCACACTCATGTCATAATCCTTAAGGAGCTTTAACCACCTTCTTTGCCTCAAATTAAGATCCCTTTGTGTGAGCACATATTAGAGACTCTTGTGACCGGTAAATACATCAACATGAACCCTATACAATTAATGATGCCATAGTTTCAAAGCAAACACTATGGCCGCTAATTCAAGATCATGGGTGGGATAATTACACTCATACACCTTTAGTTGCCAAGAAGCATAATTTATAGCCTGCCATTTTGCATCAATACACACCCCAAACTAATCCTTGAGGCATCACGATAAACCACAAACCCTCCTAATTCTTTCGGTAAAGCCAAGATAGGAGCGGAGATAAGCTTGTTTTTCAAATTTTGAAAACTCCCTTCACATTCATCGGTCCAAACAAACTTTTGCTTTTTTTTATGTCAATTTTGTCATAGGGGAGGCAATCGAAGAGAAACCATTCATAAATCTCTGGTAGTACCCCGCCAAACCCAAGAGACTTCTAATATCCGTCGGAGTCAAGGGCCTAGGCCAATTCCTTATCACTTCTATCTTCTTAGGATCTACCTTAATTCCATCACTCGATACCACATGCCTTAGGAATGCAACTTCTTTCAACCAAAATTCGCAATTGTCAAATATAGAAAACTACCTTTCATCCCTCAAAATATGCAGCACCACCCTCAAATGATCCACATGCTCTTCTTCACTTCGGGAATAAATCAATATATCATCTATGAAGACTATCACAAACATATTAAGGTAGGGTTTAAAGACCCTATTCATGAGATCCATAAATTTTGCCGGTACATTAGTCAAGCCAAAAGACATTACCACGAATTCAAAATGCCCATAGCTAGTCTAGAAACCCATCTTGGGAATATCACACTCCTTCACCCTCACTTGGTGATATTCAAACCGAATATCAATCTTAGGAAAATGTCTAGCCCCTTGTAGTTGATTAAATAGGTCATCTATCCTAGTAGACGATACTTGTTCTTCATAGTGACCTTTTTGAGTTGCCGGTAGTCAATGCACATTCTAAGTGACCCATCTTTCTTTTTCACAAACAACACTGGTGCACCCCAAGGTGACTTACTAACCGTTATAAAATCCTTCTCCAACAAATCCTTTGATTGGTTCCTTCCATATTTTGGGCTCCTTAGAAAACTTGCTCCACTATTACCACCTTAGAATCTTGGGTTAGACACCCCATCAATAGCAAACCTTTTTGTTTGGAGCATTAGAGGACCCTTGGCCTTGAAATTTGTGACCTTGTTGAAAACAACACCTGTTTAACCCAAACAAATTTTACGAGATATTCCCATTTAGAGTTGACCCTTCAATCAGTACTTGTGAAAAACTTAGCCAATAAAATTCCTTTGAACTTGGTTTGATGTAGGAGACCAATGATGGCCTTAAACAATATAAATAAGCTTGAATTGAAGGTTTGAGAGTGAACCTAGCTTGAGCTTGAAGATCCCATACTAAGAATATATTTTATCCCAAAAAGTGAGCCATATGGTTGGGACAAACAAGCTGTGTGGCTTCACATGGTCCATACCACTACCTGTGGAACCAACCTTAACCAAAATACATCTCTCACGCGATGAGTGACCAATACTTAAATTTTCTCCACCTAGAGAGCCATACGGCCAGCCTCACGGCCAGTGGCAAGTCACACGACCCATGTCCCTAGCCGTGCTCTAACACTTTTGCCAAACACTCACAATTCAAGCCAAGTGTGGCACCACTAGAGGCCACACGACCAGTGCCAAGGCACACGGCTCGTGTGGTCCTCCTTGGGACAACACTTCTTTTTCAAATTTTGTTCAAAATGAGATTTTCAAATTCTGATGATGTTGTATGATGTCTGGGTCATTACATAATCTATAATATTAGGAGAAACAATGAGTATTCCTTCAATGTTGATGTAGACCTTTTGTCTATTCCGGAAGTGAATGACAACTGTAGGGATTTTGGAGTTACCAATGTAGAAAAAATATTTATTGAGCTGCTGAAGGTGGCAATTTGATAGAATTGATTAAAGATGGGGATTTGTTGGTCTTCATACTTTTATGATACATCTTCATAATAATTCAATTCTCCTTTTATGATTTTCCTTGAACTGTTTTCACAACTTTTAAAACAAGTAATTAAGGTATATATCAATCTGTGTGCTGCTTTAGCATATAATAATGTACTAGTATTCATTATATGAAACATACAAAAACAGAAATAGGACAGGTTGCAGTTGCCAATAATTAAACCAAAATCAGTTACTCTCATACCAAGACAATAGAAAGAAGTAATCAATTAAGATACAAAATCAAATTAACTACTGCTGTTTGTAATAAATGTTTTGAGTTCATCTAACTCTGCAGTGATAGATAATTGACGTTTAGGGTGGATAGCGTGTGAGCGCATCGTATGAACACTGGCTAAGGATGGTGCAAAAGTATAGAAGTTGTAACGAAATGGAAACAATGGATCATTCTCCAAAGCAGGAGTTATTTTATACTTGTTGATCTCGGAATCATGATCATCTACTAGGAAAAACTCCTGTCTTCTGTGGATCCAAACTTGAAACGAATAATTATAATAGTTGAGACCCATAATAAAGTTAGTCACGTTGTGGGAAACGCTCCATTTGTTACTTGCATAATCATAAGAAGAAATGACTATGGAATTGTCTAAAGTGCAGACAAGTGTAAATAAACCGTTCGTCACCCCTAACCATTTTCTGAACATGGAATTCTCATCAGGAGGGACGATAAATATGGCCTCCATTTTCTTTGTATGGAAAGCAATAACACCACCACCATTGTCCCCTCTGACCCAATGAAAGGAATCATGGACGTAAACAGGTGTAATTTTCTTCAGCTGGAGGTTTGGATAAATGATGTCCAACTGGAATTCGCGCCATACACCAGATCCAATTGATGAAAACACTTGAAAATTATAACTTTCATTACTGGTTTTAATAATTATAAACATATATTGATCTGAAGCAGGATAGTCAACAACAAAGCCTGTATCACTTATTTTCCAATAACATTTTTCATTATCCGGGTATGGTATCAATTGGTGTGCCCCGGTTATAGGATTGAAAACACAGTAATTCGTGAATGGATAAAAATCGAGGAGAATTAGACCCTTGGATGTGGCTACACCCGTAACATAAAAAGGTAAACTACTCAACTCACAATGACTGGCAGCTATTCTGTTTGTGTAGAGAATTTCGTATGTTCGGCATGAATCGAATAGTATAGAGATCTTTTGACGTTGGGACAAAGTTTGATAAAATTTAGGATCGGAAATCCTAGCATTCAGATTCTTGCTTACAACTTTACATTGAACTGCCAACTTCAAAGGCAAGTATGAGATGTTTTTCATAACTAAATCATCAGGCACTTTCTGATCATTCATTTTTTTTATTCCTTATTTTCTTTTTCGAGTTTTGTATATGAAAAAGAAAGGGTTTGTAAGAAAATAGCTAGTAATACGGCCAATTTATAATTGGGCAGTACACAATGTGAATAGAAATTAGAAAACCTATTTAATTCATAGACGAATTTGGCTAAACACTTATTTAGACATTAACTAATTGAAGAATCAAGTAAATATGCACTAAATCTTAAACCTTTTTTATTTTCCCTATTCAAGTTTTGAATTAGACTATGAACAGGTAAGGTCTTAATATGAATTTAGAATGTTTCCTATTCAAGTTTTTTATTTGAATACAAATGCTTAAGAAGTAATATTTATAATTTTGATTTTTTCCAATTCAAATGTTTAATTTGAATTCAAATGTTTAAGAGGTAATAAGGTGTTAAATATGAATGTTTAGAATTTAGGTT
>JAABOM020062473.1:0-10235 GCA_011800125.2 Solanum clarkiae | reverse complement strand
TATTATGAAAAGAGTTGTAAAAGAGTTACTTTATCAGGCGGCGAGACCGCGTATATTACATGATGTTGTTGAGCGGCTAAAAACCGCAGCGGATGCCTCGTCGGCCCGCCTGTATGTATGTATAAACTGTTTCTGAATGAGGTTCGCTGTTTTTCTTGCAGGTGAGGCTAGTCAGTAAAACAGAGGAAACTCTGCCGAAATTTTGGCAGAATTCCGACTGTTACCAACCTCGAATTCTTTAAAGAGTAAAAGAGTATAGAGTGCCCCTATCGGGCACCAGTCATGGCTCCAGGAGGGTCGTGACAGTTAGGTGAATTTATGGTTGACACTTGAGCTGAGGATTATGATTCCTTATAGAGTGTAGAGGAAGGTTGGTAAGGTTGCAAAAGTTTGGGGATTTTTCTATGGATGTAGATATGGTTCACCCAGTTCTTCATGCTTCTAGGTGGATGGGATTTGCTGGTGACTCTAGTATTATAGAACTCTTTGAAGTTGTGGGTGAGGGAGAGGAAAAGTTGGCCTCGAAGGAGGTCCCGGTAGAGGTGTTGGATGGATGAGTGGAGAGGTTGATTAATGGGGATGTAGTGTTCATTAAGGCCCTTTGGAAGAGTCGTCTATTCGTGTGTGTTTCTCGGGGAGCTGGTGTGGCATGGAGAAACAATACCCATATCTCTTTCATTCTATTCAAGCTTATGATGACATGTCAAGTCTTTTTTATGATTCCATGTCTCAAGTATTGGCCCTTAAGTCATTGCATGCATTCATGTTCATGTTAATAAGATTATGAGAAGTTTCAATGTACATGTTGAACTTTCCTTGGAACTCATGTTTATGTGCATTGTTGCATTCATGCTCGGGCTAAAGTCTTCATGACTACTTTCCTTGTGTATGTTTCCTTGATATTCGGAGACGAATGTTCCTAAGGGAGAGATATTATGACACCCTGTAACTCTATGCTCTTATGTATCCTTGTTTCCTCATTTGGTCAGGTTTGGGGTGTATTAGGTTCATCGGAGACTCCTAGTACCTAACGAGTCCAAGACTTCTCTAAGAGTTGAGTTTTGGGTGATGGTTCATGCGAGGGTCAACTTTCAACAAGCAAAACTCTTGGTACATTTGGAACTGGATAGCCCACGACATGTCAAATGAATACCCTTTGGGTTATCTTAGCAACGCACTTGGTCTCACCTCATTCCGATGTCGGATAAAGGAGTTATAACCGTTTTCGTGAGACCTCCCGTGCAGTAAAGCCCCACGGGCACCCATACGGGCAGTGTGGCCTTGTACGATCGTAGGAAATGTTTGGGGCTGGAAAATGGCATGGTGAGGCTAAGTCTTGGTCCACGACTAGTGGAACGGATCTTGTGACTCACCACTGGTCGTGAGGAGGGGCGTGGAGGTGTTTCAGGAGGCTTAGCTAGGCGTGGGTGGCATTGGAAGCTAAGGCATGGGCCATGACTGCCTTGTACGGCTTGTGTGAAGCGGTATAGGCTGTGGAACCTAGAAGTGTGCTGGCCTGCAATATTTTCTTGTCTAAGTGAGATGGGACGGACCAATAAACGGTCCGTATAACACCATACGGTCCATGAATGTAGCTGTCAAAGTGACGTCGATGCTAACTTTATCTCAAGTGTTCCAATTCCATTTTTTCTGTCTAAGTCTTGTCTCATGGGCACTCCACACGACCCGGGGAGTGCCACACGGCCAGTGAAGTCTCTAGTGAGATGACACTTTGCCAATTTTTTCATCCGTTCACTAATGGCATTTTCATAAATGCTAATTACGCTAATGCCCTTTTCAGACTTCCAATACTATCTTAACCTTTCTAAAAGACCTAAACAAGGTTCCAAAGAATAAAACTCATTACTCTCATGTCAAATACACTCTCAGTTCTCTCAAAAGCCTCTATCAATCTCCAATTCAATTTCAAGGAAATCCGAGAACAACATTGAATTCAAAGATCATTTCCAAGCCTCCATTCTTTCCTATCTCAATTCCAAGCAATTCTAGACATAAGGTATGTGGTGTTGAACCATTGGGTCCTTCCACCCTTGGTGGATAAAACCTCTTTTAATTAATATTGCATGATTTAAAGTTGATTTTACAAATGAGTTTACTAGTATGAACATGTCTATGAACTGTGTTAAGTTATGTAAAGTTGTGACTGTTTTTCCATGTTTTGAGCTATAAATCTTGGATCTACTGTAAGATTTTATGAGGGGTTTTGATGTATATTTCTTTAGGGTGTTGCAAGGTATTAATTGATGGTTTTATAATGGATTTTGTTGCATGATTTCATCTTTAAATTGTATGTTTTTTACCCCCACTACACACCCCCAAAGTGTTTGATAAAATGTCCGGTTATGGTTTCTTGAGGAATTGAAGGTCCAAAGCATGTATTATGTGATGAATGATGTTATGATGATGAAAGAATAGTAGGTATATGATGTTATGATGATGAAAGAAGAGTATGTATATGATGTTACGATGATGATAAAAGGAAAGTATGAGTATGATATCTCTTTACATAGTGTTAAATTGACCATAGCCAATTGAGGGGTATGCCTCAATCGCCATGGAAGGTAAGGTGTGACCATAATCTAACCTATCAAGGGGTTTATATCTTGGTAACCTATCAAAGGGTTTGTACCTTTGCACCAGCGTGATGGGGCAGCATCATCAGTAATCTACCAAGGGGTTTGTACCATGGTAACCTATCAAGGGGTTTGTACCTTGGCACCAGGGTGATGGGGCGGCATCATCACCAACCTATCAAAGAGTTTGTACCTTGGTAACCTATCAAGGGGTTTGTACCTTGGCACCTAGGTGATGGGGCGGCATCACCAACCTACCAAGGGGTTTCTACTTTAGAAATCAAGCTTGGTCCTTTCTACACATATGTTATCCTATATAAGCATGAGTTACTTAAGCATGTTTTACTTATGCATTGATCATACATGAAATATTGTTATATTATGCCTATTTCCTATTGTTATACATTTTGATTATGATGCTTATCTCTTGTTGCATTGCATCCTACATACGTAGTACATTCAAACGTACTAACGCATACTTTTGCCTACATGATATCACCATGTAGGAACCGAAACTCCATTTGGTGATCATCCTCCTCCACGTGGCTAGTGGTATCCATTCAAGCTAGTGGGTGAGTCCTCATATACAAGAGCAATATCTATGTTCTTAAGCTATGTATTAAAGACTATCCTTCTTTTTGGTATACTTTTACTATGAGGGTGAGCCTAATTGATTATCTTGGCCCCAATTAAGTCCTTTGTTAGAGGTGTTGTTAGGTAAGTTATGTATTATGCTTGAGCTTTGACTTACTTATGATATTCAAGTTATTTAAACATGAGTCTCTTCCATAGTCTCAATACCGCTTTTTTATGTTTCTTACGTTGTTTTGCATTGCTTTCGCGATCAAGGATGTGTAATGATATGCTATAGGACTTGTTTAGGGTTCCTTCCGGGTTCATCATTCGCCGTTCATTTCTACGCCCTAGGCTTGGGTCGTGACTGGAGATAGAGAATGAAATGTCTGGCACATGTAAAAAAAAGGTGCAACGTTCAAAAGGTAAACACAATTATTAAAGATCTTTATATCTACTCTTCCGTTTTGTCCTACATGCAATTCAATTTTTGGTTAGTATATAGTTGCAAATATGTTGTCTTTGTATCTTTTTGACATAATCTTGTTGTCTTAAAAAAATAATGAAAAGTTTAAGACAATAAATAAGTTTTCAAAAGATTCAGTTGTTTGGCTCGTTGATAAATGAGCCTAAGGGCACATTTTATTTGTATCTTGAATAGTGAAAAAGAATAGATTTAAATATTTCTAACATTTATATTTTTCATGAAATTTTTTTCCTTCGTTAAAGCTCATTTTCAATAAATTAGCACCCTATAAAATGAAAAGCATAGAGTATTTGTGAGTTTCCATGAGATTTTAATTGGTGAATCTGACAAGCTTACTTCTCTGATTCAGCTGGATGTCAAAATGTCACAGCTTGCAATGTGAGGGATGTCCCTGCCCAATATGGTGAAGACATATTTTAAAGTGGACGCGCAACTCAGCAAAAAAATCCTTACTTTATAGCAAAAATTAATCCAAAAAGGAGAAGTCAATTGGTAACTAAAAATCCTATTACTATGTATTCTAGTGAATGATTTTATAGTTTAACTTTATAAGATTTTCATTTAACAAAGTCTTTGTTCATAATTGTAATACATTCTAATGGATCTTGTGAGAGACTACGAACTTGAATTCCCTCCAAGTATCACGATTCATGATTCTATTGGAAGCGAATTTGAGACAAAAGTCAATAATTGGGCTGATGACAGAGTACGGCTAGTTGGTGGATGGCACAACTTATGTAGGTGGAACCTTGTGGAGAAAGATGATAGCTGCATTTATGAATTTGTGTGAGAAAAATCCAGCAAAGGAATTTACTTATAGGTTCAAGTTCTCCATGAAGGATCAAGTTCCCATCCCAACAATAAGTGAAGGAAACAGTTTGCTGCTATATAAATAACATTTTAATTTTATGCTTTTTAGTATTGTTGTATGTTGAAAAATTTTGAAGACTTTAAGTACCGTTATTTATTGACAAAAAAAAAGTGAAGATTGTTTTAGTTAGTATTATTGATGTAATAAAAGAATTGAAGACAATTTTAGTTTGATCAACTCATGAATTATATCTGTGTAGATTATGAGGCAAATGGTAGTAATTTGATTCCAAGCAACCCATTAAGAGTTAGTGCTTATTATTGTTGTTACTAATTTTAGATCTACAAATATTCTTGAGAGTAGCACTTTCATTTATTTTTCAGTATTTAAATTACAAGAGAGCATGTGATCTTATTTATCTGATTTTGATCCACAATGTATTCTTCACATGTAAATTTTACGTTAGGGTGGTGATAAGGTAAAGACTTGAATTAATATAACACACAAAATCCATAGCGCAAACACATCTAAAACCTGCTCTTCCCCTGCAACATGCATCTATTTAATAATTATATTTGTTTAAATATGTACAGATATTTTGTTGATGACTGATAGTAAAACTTCAACTTATTTGAATTAATAATATGGTAGTGAATGCTTGTATTTAATATTTCTAAATCTTTGTAATGATATAGACGTGAATTCCTAAGCACTCAAAAATTATATTATGTTGAGAAACAACGTTGAAATTCAAACTCAAGAGCTTTGTTTATGTGATAAAATAAAAATATGATTTACCTTCAAGAATGACCATCCATGACACTTCTAGTAGAGAATGTGTGTCCGAACACTAGACTTTAAAGGACGTTGAACATCCCTAGTCGATGGATGGAGCAGTTTGTGTAGGTGAAATCTTATGGAGAAAAATGACAACTTTTAGGAATTTATCAGAGGAAAAAACAACAAAGTCAGAGCAAATTCTTATCCCAATGAAATACTTTTATTCTATTTAACATATTATTTAAAATTTTTGTGACCTTGAGTGGTATATGTAGATTAAATTTGAAGACTTCAATTAACGATGTAACACCCTATGGAATTACTGAAATATCCCTAAAATGGAATCATGCACATAACGCATCTTCCTAAGCTCTGGTGGAAAATTTGAGACCGGATTTGCGCTGAAGACAAAAAGATGAGTGGGAAAATGGTCTCGACCAAATTTTAGAGCGATGGAGTTAAAAGATAATTTTTTGTAATTAATTCCAAAATAGTGTTGCTGCGCGCCCCAGGCGCGACACACTAGGGACGACCATTTACACTTATTTTTTTAAAAAAAATTCAATGTAAATTGGAAAGAGCCTGTTTTGAAGAAATTTGCGAAAATACACGTGTCCGCGCCCCAGGCGCGATGCGAACATGGTGTTATGGAGTGAAATTTTATTCTTTTAATTCAGGAAGGGCACTTTTTTCATTCTCTAACCTATCCTAAGTCCAAAAATATATATAAGGATCGTTTTCATCAGATTAAGGGTTTAGAACCCATTTTTCCTAGTTTCTAAGAAAGGATTTTTGAGGGAGAAAGAAGAGAAAGTTTGGGGTCAATTCCTTGAAGAAGATTAAGTTGTTCTTCATCTCAGGTATATAGGACTAACCCAAAACATGGGATCGTTCTCTCATTTGCCCATTGCTTAAAGTGAGTTGATGGTTGATATGATGAGTTCTGTATGTGAAATTCTTGAATATTCTATTGAAAACTTTTCTTATATTATATATTTTCATGAATTGATGATCATCACATATTGAATTATTTTCTTACATGGTTTAATGGAATTATTATATAAACCTTATGTGATGTCTGTGTTGAAGACTACAAGAATGAACTTAGGGGTTGATGTCTAGAGCCTTGGTCGTGTTAATGTGCTTGTTATTATGGTTTTGGTCCTGAGTTGACTGTATTGATGATGATGTTGATGAGATGATGTCCTTAGAGTCATAAAGTGGTTGAACTTGACCTTAAAAGAATGTTCCTAATTGATTGAGTTGATAATTGATGTGATGAGTTGATGTTCTCTATCCAAATGTGACTAAATGATAAGTAATCTTGATGTTTAAAGTCTTATGAGCATGTTGAATCTTAGGAGGAGTATTGAGTACCGAAATAAGCAAGAGTAAGTCTCAATAGCACTCATTAACTACGAGGCTAGCATAGTAGAAGATTGAACCGTGAAAATGGATGTTTCTGTGGTCCCAGAAGAGGACTTGATGATTCTTTGGATCCACCGATGGGGAAGTCCTTTACCCCGACAAGGTACTAGATAGATGTGACAATGACATTGCTTTGTTGTATTATCACCAGCTCATAGGTGATGGTTGTAGGTTAAAGAAACTCCAGATAGGTCCAATATTGATAGTACTCTGATGTTGATGTGATAGTATGAGTCTTGATTGATGTTGGTGAATTATCATCTACTCCTTATCCTTAGATGAGATGAGAATCTTTATGAGTTGATGTTATTTCCTGTTATCCTATCTATACTATTTATATTCAGTCGTTTTACTTACCGTACATTCCACATACTGATGTCATTTGGCACTGTATCATTCCATGATGCAAATACAGCAGATAGGGGACTTCAGCAGGCGAATCATTGAGGTTCAGATTCCGTAGTTCCAGAGATTAGTGAGTCCTCCCCTGTATTTGGAGGATACCATTTATTTTATTTCATATGTTTGCATTTATTCTTTGAGGTGTGGTGTCCGTGGCCTATCATGGTATCTCTTAGACTGTAGAAATAGAGGGTTCATAGACACAGAGATGATGTTTTGATGTTGGAGTATTTTTCCTTCTAATTGGGTCCTTAAATCTATTATTATGTCATGGAGTAGTGTAGAGATTTATCTATTGGCCTATGGCCCTTATCCTTCGATGTAGAATTGACTGAGATGCCCACTAACTCTATCTTATATCTTTCATTCTGATGTTTTTCCGCTGTATGAGTGACTGAATGACTATCTTGAGACCAAGCGGTTCTCTTGAGGACTATCAATAGTCCTTGAGTGCTTGTTACGCCTAGGGTACCCTCCCGGGGTGTGATAAACAATCTTTCTTATATGATTTTAATTAATATTGTAATCATTAATTAAACTACTATTATTAAATATAAAAATATATATTTGTTATTTTCATAAATGTTAGGGTGCTTGCATGCGTGATACTTTTCTACTCTTTTATTGTATAAAGAGAGACAGTAAGTGTTATACTAGAATTTTCATATATAAAAACCTAGGTTTGTTATCTTTGGAGTGCCTGAAATATTTTATTAGAAATTTATGCTCCCAATAATATCATCTGGTGTAAACAAGACTAGTAAAACAATTTCATCTATGAACATGACTAGCAAAAAAATTTTGGTGTGAAGAAGGTTTGTAAGATAAGAAAGGTGTGAACAAGGCTAATAAAATAGTTGAGCTTCATGATTATGTCAACTATTGGTAGTTCTAAATAATGTGACAAAGAATGATAAATTTGTTGGTGTTAAGAAATGTTTTGAAAGTGTGAATGCCTAGAAAACCGAGCTAAAAGAAAGTTCATTTAAGTCATGTGCCCATTTGAAATGGGATAAAGAGACCCTCTCTCACTTTCTCTCTCCCTCTCCTCTCTCATTAGTAATGATACTTCTTCAAAATTGAAGAAGCTTGTAGCGTTATAGATATGCAACTAATTCTTCTATTCTCTTATTGTTTGACAACAAAAGTGAACATGGAAAAGGGCTTCTTCAAATTATTCTACCCTAAACCTAGTGCAAAATGGATGGTATGGATACATGCTCCTCGTGGTATTTCATTTCAGAAACTTTTATCTAATTTCTTTCTTTTAATTTTGGAGATGTGACAGCAGATGCCGGAAGGAAAAGACCTCGATGAAATTTAAATATGAAAATATAGATTCAATAATATAACAACCCAACATCGAATATGATGTCACTTGCCTTTAACCCACTAACATTAAGCACTAAATATCATTATTCGCCAAAACTAAACAAATGAGAAAAAATTACCTACTATTTTCATATAAGACATCCCTAAAAATTTAAACAAAGGCTAAATATCTATTTAATTTCTACCAATAGCATATTTTCTTATGTCATATTATTACATTGACTGCAATTATTAGGACAGATTCAAAATTTACTAATGATCTTATATAACTTGTTTCTGGATACGTGCATTGCACGTATGTCCCATATATTTTTATAGATTCATTAGAATGATAAATTTTATATAAAAAAATACATATAATAAGTAATAGAATCTAACAATTACGTATTAATCTTTAAAAATTTGATAAGAAACATCAAATATAAAATGACAAATTTGCACAAATAAAAATATAAACTTATTACAATTTGAAATTCATAGAAAATTATATTAAAGAAGTATAATTGAGATAAAATACAAAAATAAATTGAGAAGAAAAAGTACAATGCACATTCTTTTTAAGAATTTAATCATAATCATGTAGATGGAAAAAAAAAATCAGTACATAATTTTTTTGAATTCTTATCGACACCTTATCACATAACCAATAAAAATACGAGAGTCCTCATCGAGTCAAACCAAAGCATGATTCAAATGGCATAACAATGATATCAGTATTTTACTACTTTAACTATAGAATGAAAAAGATTAACCTTGATTAAGGATCTCTTGAAAGAAAAATGATGTACTTATATAGATAAAGGTGGAGGAATACCAAAAGATATTATAAAGTTATAAATTAAATGTTTGGAGGTTATGGATATGAAAAACTGAGAGTAATAAATATTAAAAGTAGCAATGAATAATTAGATATGAGTTATGAATGTGATTATCTAAAAAATAAATAAAGAAAAAAAAATGTAGCAAAACTATTTCAGGCTTTGGACTTTTTTCTTTATTTGAAGCATATGACGGTTAACAGTTAATTAGTGATGACTTTGACCTTCCTGAATATTATAAGTTGTGTTGAATCAAAGAAATAAGGGGAAATGATAATTATTTAATTGATTGTATGCCCGTTAGTTGGAAAATAAATATATAAAAAGACAAAAGAATGTAATTAATTTAGTTTTTAGTACGATTAAAACATTTTACAACTTTCAATGGATATTTTTCTAATTTAATTATTTGACTTAGCATCTTCCTCTTTTAAGATTTAACGTCATACTATCAGTTAATATAACACAAGAATCAATATAATAATATTATGATAGATTACAATTTAATAGGCAAGAAAATATTAGTCATGGTAGGCAAAGAGACTAACCTTAAATCTTCTTAATTATGGTAATTATGTATTACTATTTAATATTTACTAAATAATTAAATATTTTATAATATTTTAATTTAATATGGAGGTAAAATAGTAATTCAACTTTTCACTTGAGATCTTCCTAACTTTTAGTAATATATATATATATATGATAAATTGGAAAAAAATAATTTGTTTAAAGAAAAAGGATAATATAACACCCGGTAAAATCACAGAAATACTCTTGGAATAGAGATGTGTGTGTAAAGTATCTTCCCATGCTCCATTTGCAATCCGAGACCCGATATGCAATCAACACTGAAAATTGAGTGAGAAAATGGTCTCGTTCGAATTATAGAACCATCGGATCGAAACATAATTTTTTGGTCCGAGATAAATTTCAGTGTCGGTGCATGCGCAAGGCGCGAGAAGCCTGGGATGTGGACCTACACTTATTTATTTTTTAGTTTTTTCGAT
>JAABOM020062472.1:0-10235 GCA_011800125.2 Solanum clarkiae | reverse complement strand
CATTTGGAATATTTTCAACTACTGGTTAGATATCTCTAACAGTAGTCGACTGATCATTTTCAACAATTGTTGTAGGTGGTGTTTTATCACTATTAGTGGTATTTTCATCATCAGAACTGTATCTTTTCTCAAGAATAGTATTAGAATCATCAAAGACAACATGAATGGATTCTTTTACAGTAGAAGTACGTTTATTAAGAATTCGATATGCTCTACTAGTAGTAGAATAACCAAGAAAGATACCTTCATAACTGCGAAGATCAAATTTACCTAGGTTGTCCTTTCCATTGTTATGAACGAAACATTTGCAGCCAAAGGGATGAAAGTAGCCAATGTTGGGCTTCTTTTCATTCCAAAGTTTATATGGAGTCTTCTTGAGAATTGGTCTTATTAGGCACCTATTAAGAATATGACATACAGTACTTACCGCTTCTGTCCAGAAGTGATGAGGAAGGAAATGTTCACAAATCATAGTTCTGGCCGTATCTTGAAGTGTTCTATTTTTCTTTCAACTACTCCATTTTGCTGAAGGGAGCGAGGCGCAGAGAAGTTATGTGAATATCCCTCTTTATTGCAGAATTTCTCAAAGGCCTTGCTTTCAAATTCTCCTCTACGATCACTTATAATAGAGGTGATTTAATAACCTTTTTCCCTCTGTACTTTCTTGTAAAAAAAACTCAAAAATTTTTTAAAGTATCATCTTTGTTAGCTAAAAACATAGCTCAAGTAAAACGGGAGTAGTCATCTACAACAAAAAATACGTACCTCTTTTCACCAATGCTTATTGTTCTAGTTGAACCAAAGAGATCCATATGAAGAAGTTGAAGAGGTTTTGCAGTGGTGACAATGTCTTTAGATTGAAAAGAATTTCTTGTTTGCTTATCCATTTGATAAGCGTCGCAGATGTGATCCTTCGTGTAGTCTAGCTTTGAAAGTCCAATCACCAGTTCTAATTTTGCAAGTTTTTCAATTAGCCTCATGTTAACATGTCCAAGTTTTTTATGTCATATCCAAGGATTTTCAAAAATAGATGCCAAAAAGATGTGGTCAGTTGATCTTTTGACTAAGTCCAAAATGTACACATTTTCCCTGCTTTCAGGAATAAGTGCCTTTCCTGAAACATCCTCAATAATGCATCCAATTTTCTTAGATCTTACTTCTAGGCCAGTATCACATAGTTAACTGATACTTAGGAGATTGTACCTTAGTCCTTTCACAAGATACACATTAGTAATTTCACAAAATTCATTAAAAGAAATAGTTCAAATACCAATGACGGTTCTAGTTGAGTTGTCACCAAATCAAAATTTTTTACTCCTAAATTCAGCAAGCGATTTGAATAGATATTTGTTTCTTATTATATGATTTGAACATCCGCTGTCAAGATACCATTTACCTTTTGATTTCATGTGGAGTTCCTACAAAACAAGATTATTTATTTTTAGGTACCCAATGAGTTTTGGGTCCTCTTTTGTTAGAGTTATTTTTGACTCTCCAAACTAGGTTAGTCGGCTTGGAAAGACGATATCTGCATCTTGAATAAGAATGACCAGATTTACCACAATAATAGCAAGAGTTTTTGCAAGTTTCATCAGATCCAAACAGACTACAATATTCACTTTGAGAATGAGTCTATTGATTTGAGACAGTTGACTTAGTTCCTTTATTAGTGCGTGAAAATTTTTGAGCATTTTTTAAGAGATTTTTTAGTTCAAATTTTTTTTCATCAAACAGATCTCTTTCAACAAAAAAACCTTGAGTTGAATTTCCAAAGATTTTTTTTCATCTTGAATGGTTCTAAGATTTTCCAAGGATCTTTTTAAGTCTGCAATGGTCTAGTCTAGTAATCTTCTTAGATTATTGCCGTTATTACAAAAACTTGATCTTACCTGACTAGGTTCTCCAATGGTCATGAAACACACATTGCTAGTGCCATCTTGACCCTATTCAGATGTGTCTTCATCACTTTAGCTGTTAAGAGCCTTTTTCTCTCATAGCTTTGAAGATACCTTTTCTTGTTTTCAGGACATTCACTTGCAATATGTCCAAACTTGCCGCAGTCATAACACCTGTCATCATTACGATTATAATTAGTAATATATTTATTTCTAGAGTTATTTGGTTTACCTCTTTTTTATTTCTGTTGCGTTGGAATGTCTCCAAGATAGATCTGGTGATTAGAGCAATTTCTTCTTCAATGAATTTATCTTCATCATCCAGATTGTCATCAGTTGCTTTGAAGGCAACAAATTTCTTCTTCTTATCTTCTTTGCCCTTTTTATTCAGATGCATTTTCTCAAAGGCAATGAGATCTCCTCGAACCTCATCATATGTTAGGTTCTTTAGATCCATACTTTCAAGTCCAACAACCTTGGCATGCCATTGAGGAGGTAGACTTCTTAGAGCTCATCTTATATGCTCTATGAGAGCATATTTCTTTCCTGCAGCTTTGAGTTCTTCTATGATTTTGCTTAGTCGTGCAAACATATTCTTAATAGATTCTCTTTCTTTTATTTAGAATAGTTCATATTCATAAACAAATAGACTGACAATTATTTCTTTCACTTTGTCAGTTCCTTCATAAGTGACTTCCAATTTATCCCACATTTCTTTGACAATTTAACAGCTAGAGATTTTCTCATATTCTTCACCATTTATAGCATTGTACAGAATATTCTTGGCCTTTGAGTTTGTCTGAATGACCTCCATTTGTTTTTCAGTGTAGTTTTCCAAAATAGGAATTACAGTAGTCTGACTTCCTTCAGAAGTTGATTAGTTAGTAGGTTTAGTAGCAGGAATGAGGATATCACCAAGTTTGATAACCCTCCAAACCTTAACATCATAGGATTTGATGAAGGTTTCCATCTTGATTTTTCAGTGTGAAAAATGTTTTCCATTGAAATAGGAAGGTCTAATTTGTGATGTACCCTCTTGAAATAGAGCTTCAAGGGTTTGATTTTGATTCACCATAATCTTTTTCTCACCTATGTTTAGATATAAAAAAAATTGCGAGACCAAGCTCTAATACCAATTGAAAGTGCAAGAGGGGAGGGGGGTGAATTGAAATTTCTTCTCCCTATTTTTTTGCTTAATACTGAGCTATGATTAGTCAGCTTGCAAATTAGACAGTAGATTATCAGTTAATTAAGTAAGCATAAATATAAAGTGCATAAAAAGAAACTTTGACACCAGATTTTTTATACTGGTTTGGATTCAATGTGAATCCTAGTCCAGTCCCCTTGGATTGCAAGGGAGGTCTCTTCAAGCCTTTAAATGGGATTGTGGTTACAAGTGATTTAACTCTAAAATTAAGAATATTTTTCTCTCTTTTTTTTTCTTTTTCCCTTGATAGAAACCTCTCTTTTTCAACTTCTTTTTCTTTTCTCTCTCTTTTTCTTTCACAATAAAACAACAACTAAAGATTATAATGATTTTCTAAAGATGAAGAGTTTTGAAGAAGGCTTGATTTGCAGAAGGCTTGTATGCTCGACTAGAGACTCTGATTCCTCCTTATATAGTAGAGACGGCATTCCAAAGGTTTTATCCTTGGATTGAGGCAGTGATTCCTTATTCCAAGAATAAGGCTAAGGCTTTAAGGAAAGATAATCCGTCAATCCTCAACGTTCTGATTTTCTTTGATTAATAGTTTTAATTTTTGTAGGCTGGATCTTCTTGTCGTGTGGACATTCCTTTGGTTGTGATTTTACTGTAATCCTGATTGATATGGCTGATCTTGAATTGATTTGTGCAGATCCTTTATCTTCAGATCATTGATTAGGTTTTGCTTGATTTCCTCCATTCAATCTGATTTTCCAAAATCTTCCTTGACTGGATAGGATTTTGCTTGATTATCTCCATTTAATATGGTTTTTCATAAACTGCTCCTTTGATTGATTTTCTGTTTTAAATATCTTTTGTCCTGATTGCTTCCTTTTGTTTTTCCTGAAATTTTGTCATCATTCAAAATAGACTAGCATTAGCAACTTGGTGAGTAATCAAAGTCACACCAATAAAGTAAAACCTCAGGTAGCCAATCAACTAAATTTTTAAGGTTTTTTTTATATTTAGAAAAAAAAGGGAGCAAATATACTCTTTAACTTAGTGATTTAAGGTGAATATATCTTTTGCTAAATTTATTAGTCTTTGTGGAGTTTATCAATTATAGTATATTGATGTCTACTAGGGTTAACCCCTTTGGTTGTTGATTGTAATTTAAAATCGTTCTTTCAGGTCTAGTGCAGAGAGCTAACAATTCTACACATTAGAGCTCATGATTTTTACTCTATTGAATAAGGAGGTTTTCAGGATAATTAACATGTTCACTACTACTTTAGGTTTTGTAACACCTCACAACTTCTAGCAAAGATATGAACCAACATTCCTATGCGTATAAGCTTAAATTTAATGTTTTCTAAGTTGTCCATATATGATAAGGTGCTCTAACAAGTTTACTGAGTGTGTTGAATGTGGTATAGGTTCTTATGATACCTCAAATGCCAAGCCAATTTCAAAGCATTATTCCTACCAGCTAAGTTTTCTCATTAGTTCATAGAAGAGTCAATTTTGAATGATCATAACTTTCAGCGACCTATCAAATTAAAAGACTATGAGGCATTTTTCAATGTCACTAAATCTGTATCAATCGGAATTCAAAGTAAAAAGTAATGATCATCTAAATAGAGACTATCCCAACAAAGTTTTCAGAGTCTGCCAATTATGAGCCTAATTTATGAGTCATAAATTGGAGTATGACCCTTAATTGACTCATAAAATCAACATCAGAGAGTGAAATTTTGGGTATAATTTTCACAGAACCAATTATAAATTTTGAATCTTTCTATATGTCGTAATTTAGACCCGTAAAATGAGTCCTAAATTATTTTTTTCGCTTGATTTTCATGGATCTTACTATAGATAATAAGTCTAATTACGCATCATAATTTGGACCTATTGAATGAACTTCAAAGATCAAACTTTTAGCCTGATTTTTACAGATGAGATCTACGACTTGTAAATTAAAAAACAGATTGTACATGACCCTCATGAAATTTTTTATTCTTCCTAAGCCTAAGGCACCATATTTAAACTTTTATTAATAGAATATATTTCACTAAGTACTCAATTTTCCTTTTTTTCTATGCTCCTAACTCTCCAAACTTAGAAAATCAAATCATAAGAAAAACTAAAGTTAAGATTCAAGGCTTTCAAGCACGTTCTTCTTCCAAGCTTTGTTCTCTCAGATATGTAAAGCTTTAGTGAAAGCATCCTTTTACTTTCATACCAGAATGATGAATTTCTCTAGTCTTCAAAATCTTTGAAGTAAAGCTAGGAATTTTGTAAAATTATGGTTTCTTTTCATTAATTTATAATTTCATTATTTTACTTTGGACTTAAGAATGTATTACATTGATTTATCATAATTTCTGTAATTTCTTAAATATTTATCGTTTTTAAGCATAAAAACAAGTATGATATGAATTTTGAACTGAAATGAGCTATTTTATGGTATGATTTCGAGCTTAATCTCATATTATAATTCAATAAAAAAAAATAGATGATTTTCATATCCATAAGACTTATATGTATTTATGTCATATTTAGGAGGATAATTTAGTACCGAGAGGAAGCGAACTTAGAAGAATCAAGTCTCCTTATTATGTGTCATCATAAGTTTGAGTATGCTGTTTTGTTGGATACTCCATATAGATATTATAGTTCTATACTCTGGAAAGGTATAGAGCATCCCTTATAACTAGAATCATAAGTTGGGGATCACGAGGCCACTTGATGTATGTTAGTTATAAGAAACTCTCTCATTTTATGCATACTTTTATAGTTTCTTTTAAGTATATTGTTTTATAGATATGATTATGCAACGCTACTAATCTAAAATTCATGCATGCATGTACAACTATATTCTTCCAATTTCTTTATTATGATTAAGACCTTTTAAAAACCTTATTCACTTATTATTTTACTCGAGTATGTTGGTGCTCTTTTATACTTAGTATATTTCATTATAGACGCATATCTCACTTTGTGTTACATTCTTTTATAATTGTAGATACTGGTGCCTGTTTTCAGATGCATGGATAATAAGAATTGTAATTTTCAGTCAGTATTTGGTTAGTCTTCTTTGTTTGAATGCTTTATGGTGTACTTTAGCTTTAGTACTTCTGTTGTGTATTTATAGTCGGAGATCATATTCCAACAGACTTATTCTTTGATTTAGATAGTTAGAGAGTTGTTCAAATATTAACTTTTTAGTTTCCACGGATATTTCATTTTTCCTAATCAAACTTTTGATGCACATGTTTCAGCTTTCGCTTTAATTATTCTATTGTATGTTTTGATATGCACTGGTTATATTCGTGTTATGCCTTGGTTGACAATAGACTAGAATCAGATAATTTCAAATTCCTAATGAGCCAGCCTTAAAGTGAAACAGTAGTCCTACCTTACCTAAGGTTTACTTCATTTCTTATCTTGAGGCAAGGAAGATAATCTCTAAGGTTATCCCTACCGCACAGTTCAGGTCAAGGATTCCAATCTTGAAACCACGTCTTTTTTATCAGTTTCTCTAGTATGTTAGAAGTATTTTTCGATGATTTTCCAATAGTTCCTCCTAATAGGGAGATATACTTTGGGATAGATATTTTTTCTAATATATATTTTATCTATGTTCCTTCAAATAGAATGTCCCCAACAGGGTTAAAAAAACTATAAGAAAAGTAGAAAGACCTTCTAAACAAGGGATTCATTAGCTAGTATTTTTTCATGGGGTATTCCAATCATTTTTGTGCATAAGAAATATAGATCTCTTCATATGTTTATTGATTACACTAGTTGAACCAAGTTACCACAAAGAAATAAGAAATAGTATCCTTTTTCTAGAATCGATGACTTATTTGACCAACTTTGGGATGCCTCTTGTTTCTCTAAAATACCTCAAATTTGGATACCACTAGCCAAAGTTTAAGGATTGTGACATCTATAAATTAATTTCCAAATTCGATATGTCCATTTACGAGTTTCTTGTTATGTCGTTTGGGTAACCAATATTCTTATAGCTTTTTATGAATCTCGTGAATAAGATATTCAAGCAGTACCCTGACATGTTTGTGATCGCATTCATTGGTAATATCTTGACTTATTGTTAGTAAGGAGGAGCATGTCAATCACCAATGGACTGACCTTTAAACTCTCAAAGATAGACAGTAGTTTGCCAAATTATCAAAGAGCTCATTTGGGAAAAGTCAATTGCATTTTTGAACCATATTATCTCTAGTGTGGGCATTTGAGTTGATGATCAGAAGATTGAGGCAGTGAAAAATTTTCCTAAGTTCACCACTCCAACTGAGATCAAGATTTTTCTTGATCTAGACAGATATTATAGGAGATATGTTAAAGGGTTCTCATCTATTTTTTCCATGTTGACCAAGTCAACATAACAGTAGGTCACATTTCAATGGTCCGAAAGTTGTGAAATAAGATTTTAGAAGCTAAAGACTCAATTGACTTTAATGCAAATTTTGACTTTGTCATAGGGTACTAATGATTTTATGGTATACTTTGATGACTTTAGAGTTGACCTTGATTTTGTTTTGCTGTCGAATAGAAAGATTATTTCTTATGCTTCTAGAAAACTTAATGTTCATGAGAAGAACCATCTCATTCATGACCTGGAGTTGAGTTGGATGTAAAGGTGTTCTCTTTAAAATTTCATATCATTACTTCTATAGAGTTCATGATGACATTTCCACAAATCATAAAAGCCTACAATATATTTTTGTCACGCTCTGAGAGGGTACTCTTGGAGTGGCCGGCACTTGAAGAACCATTGTTGATTCCCCGAGAGAACTACCTGGCCTCATTGTTACATTATTCTGGACAGCGGAATAATGCACAAGAAAAGACATCAAATAAATAAAAGAAACTCTTATTAAAAAAATGATTTCCAATGATCAAGATTGGAAATAGAATAACAACCAACAATCCTCTACTCAATATCTACGAAACCTCTTTCTAACAATCAAGATAGTACCATGATATACCATGGCTACCCCAATCAAAAGAAGATAATTAAGAATACTAAATAAAGGAAAGGCTCCTTCGAAGGAAAGGAGAATTCACCAACTCTGATAGCAATAAGTTGGACCTAAATGATATACTGGCTAAAGTCGTCTATCACTTGTGTCTACACCATTAATGATGCATGTCTAAATGAATATCAGTTCATAGAATATACAGATATGTAAAATGGTTCAAGAAAATAGTAAAAGTTCAACTCAATCAGTCAACTCGACTCAAAGATCAACTCAACAGATCATAACTCAACTCAATGAATATGTAAGTTTAAGGTTTAAAATCATGCTTTGAAAATATGTCAGTATTATACAACTTAGTTTAAAACACTATATGCTCAATTAAGTGTTGCTTAGGAATTTCTCTTAATCGGTATAACTCCCATCTCCTTTAGTTTAGTGATGTACAACGAAGGCGATATCATTGCCATGCTCGTCCTAAACTTGCCAAGGTAAAGGATGATCAACTCTCTCTTGGATCCAAAATAAATATCTATCTTTTGGAACAAGAGCCGCCAGAGTTAAATGCACGACTATCCTACGCTAGCAACTAGTTTATGGGTTAGAGTAATTACTTACTTGCTCCCACATCGATGCTCAAACTCTTCCCAAGACTAAAATATGCTCATGTCTATCAACTCAAATCATCTCTTTTATAATATCTCAATCACTTTAACTCAACCACTCGAACCAATTTGGATCATCAACCATGCACAAAATCAAGACTCTTGACCCAAACTAAAATAGATATTTAGACTCCACTCAATCATGAACACAATGTGAAAGAAGTAAGATGCTCATTAGTTATACATGAATATAGACAATATACTCCTCATGCTTAATCATACTCAATTTACTTCACTCAGACAGTCACAACCATGATCTCAATTCGATCGATGTAATAAGAGTTATATATGGTGAATACAAATTATGATTTATAGAACTGAACATAAGTTTCATATCCCAATTCATATGATCAGCAAATAACTCATTATTACTTATAGAAACTCAAAATAGATGCAAACAATTTAAGACTAGGATTATCGGATTCGTCAATACTCGATTATTATTCACAACTCGACTCAAGTAGGTAGAAGGGCGGGTGGACTCAGTCATATGCTTTAGGAAGCCTTACATATTTGAAATTATAAAGAACGGTCAATTCCATGACGATTCTCAAGCTTAGACTCAAAATCCACATTTTTCTCCCTTCTTCGATGTTCTCTAAGTTTCTAAGTGTATAATGAGGAATAATACACTTAGGGAATTGATAGAGGATCCAAATCAAGTCCAAAACGTCGTAGTTTTTAACCTAAAAGGTAGGAAAGGATGAAAATATCCCTCTTAAAATCTACCGAGTGGAACCACGAGTTCCTATCTACGGGTCGTGAATCTACTCACGAGCTGTAAGTGACCCCTTGTAGATAAAGGTGTCAAAAATTGTGTTACTAGAAATTAGACCTAGGACATACGAATAGCTTTCTATGTCTCGTAACCTGAACCATGGGTCATCTGGTAACACGTCATTTCAGGGTTCAGAAATCTTGGTTTTCTTAGACCTTAGTCTACAGAACACCTTTTATGGGTCGTAACTTAGATGACGAGTCATATTATCCACAAAAGTCGATTTTGAGTCATCAAGCTATGAAATATAATCTACGGATCATGAAAATGAGTACGATCTTTAGATTGTCTCGTACATGGACCTCACACTTAGAAAATTTTCACCAGGTCATCACATGGCCACCTAAGAGACCACGTCTACGGACTGCAGATTACTCTACGGGCTGTTGTTGGCCTTCGTAGTTTCTTCTAGTGATTTTTCTTAGTCGTTTTCTCAATTTTCTCTGGGCATCTACTTAGTCTATATAGGATGAATTAGGGGGTGTTACATTATCTCCCCTTTAGACTCATTCATCCTCGAATGAAGAGCAATCTAGGATCCTAGTCAAGGAACAAATCATATTCACGACTCCAAAATTTAAACAGGTCACAATCACTCATGCAATCAATCAAATAAGCAGTTAAGCAAGAGATCAAACATGCCCGCAGGTACCGACGATCCGGGTAGAGATCCTCCTGCCTAGGATATCTGTTGGCTGTTGAAGTGCTCCATTCGTCTCCGGAGCAGTTGTTGGTATTTTCATGTTC
>JAABOM020062471.1:0-10236 GCA_011800125.2 Solanum clarkiae | reverse complement strand
CATATATTTCTTGTTTGTCATGGAATAAGTATAACAAATACATGGATATTTCCACTTACCTTAGCCTTCAAGATTCAAGTTTCCTTAAATAACCCTAGAGGGTTGTATTGGTTTCCTTGTGAAGTGAAGTAAAGAGAAAACAAAAGTCTTTAGGAAGCTAAAAAATTGTTTCAAGTGAAATTATTTAAAGGGCTATTTTGAGCCCTTTTTAAAGGGTATCTTTGGCCGACCTTCTCTTGAACTTTTGACCACATATTAGTATATATTAAGAAGCTGGTGATGCAGCAGCTTGGTCCACACACTTGGGCCTAAATAGGTCTCAAAGTTGATGGGCCTTGGCTGCTCATGTTCCTAATTCCTTTTCACTTAGTTTGGGCCCAATTAGTCAAGTGGATTGTGATGTACTTAGGCCTTTTTATTATTCATCTTGGGCTACAAGTATTGCCCATTTACGATGGTAAAACACGGGCTAAAGTTACACCCTTAACACGTACTTTATTCATAATCGGAATTGGATAAATTCAATGTCAGACCTCGTCTCCATTTATCTAGCAAATTTAAGCTAAGAAATTAGGTGAATCACCTGCTAGCTTCCTAAGTCCTATAAGCACCTCACTTCTCTCACTTCATTTAAGGCCATTATCTCCTCTATTTGACTTAAAACTTGTATACACTCAACCCTCTTCAGCGTTAGATGTATATATCGCCCTCTAATTCAAGATTCAAGCACTTTTAAAAAATGGGCGCTAATTTGACTAAACCATGTCATGTTTCATTTGCATAGTACTAGTATTGTAAGATGTGGGGTGTTGCAAACCTGTAATGTTTTAATATGATGGTTGAGGATGCCCAATCTATTTGGTCAACTTTAATTGATTAGTCACTTCACTAAGGTTGATCTTCGATTTGAGCTTTGTCCCCTAGTGAGCATTATTAATATTAGTGGAGTTGTTCGGTTGATTTATGCATTGGCTATGTTTATGGGTCTCTACAATATGGTCTTAAAACCCTACCTTGATATATTTGTGGTGGTCTCTACTAATGAGGTATTGATTTGATTAGAGCTTGTGAATTACTTGGGGGTAGGGTTACAAGTTTTAGAGAATGAGAGGTTGTTTGCTAAATAAGGTAGGTGTGAGTTGAGGATAACAAAAAGGTGGTTAGGACTCCCTAGGAACTATGATATGAATGTGCATTAGTCTTTCCGATAAGGATAGTGTTGTGGTTGGTACTCTAAGTAGCCTAGTATGTGTGGAAAATGTTGGAAAAGAGGAGACTAATGTGGTCCATCGGTTGGTTAGGTTAGAAGTTAGGTTGAGGGGAGTTGAGGATGGTACTATAGTGTTCTTGATTATTCCACATGTTCTTAGGTTAAGAGGTATAGATTAAGCAAGGCCTTGATTCCGCCTTGTTAGAGTTGAAAGTTTTGGGTGAGAAGAGGATAGAGTGGAGGTTGTCTCCCTAGGGGGAGATGGTGGTTATGGAACCAAGTACATTAGGTGTATTTAAGGTTGCCAATTGAGTTGAGGATTGTGAGTCCTTATATTGTGTAGAGGGAAGTTGGTAAGGTTGCATACGTTTGGGGATTGCCTATGGATAAGATTTGGGTTAGTTCGGTTCTTTATGCTTATAGGTTGATGGGATGTGTTGGTGCCTCTAGTGCTATAACACTCCTTGATATTGTGGGTAATGTGGAGGATAAGTTGACTTAGGAGAAGGTTTCGATGGAGATGTAGATGGGTGAACAGAGAAGTTGAATGATAATGAAGCGGTGTTCACCAAAGCCCTCTTTGGAGGAGTTGTCTATTTGTATGTGTCTCTTAGGAAGCCGGTGTGGGCATGGAGAAGCAATATATGTATTCCTTTCATTCCATTCAAGCTTATCATAACACGTCAAGTCCTTTCTATGATTCCAAGCCTTATGTTTCAACCATTATGTCATTTATATGCATTCATATTTAAGTTGGCAAATGCATGGTGATTTTGCACTTATGTTGAAATTTTGAAAATGATGTTCTGAATGATTTTAATACATTTTAGCATGACTTTTAACTACATTTTGATTTTCAACTAGTAAGCTATCAAATAGATCTTATGGTTGGAAGTTTCATGTTCTAATTAAAGCCTTTCAAGCCTTGTTCTTCCACATTCATGGACAAATGTTCCCAAAGGGGAGATATTGTGACACCTGGTAACGCCATGCTCTTGTACCCATGTTTCAAGTCTCATTTGGTTAGATTGGGAATGTATTAGGTTCATGGTAAACTCCTAGTACCTAGACGAGTTCAAGACTTCATTAAGAGTTGAGTTTTGGGTGATGGTTCATGGAAGGGTCAACTTTAAACTAGCATAACTTTTATCACACTTGGAACTAGGTGTCCCACAACATGTCAAATGAAATCCGTTTGAGTTATCTTTCCAACACACTTTGTTTCACCTCATTTAGAGTTCAGAGTCAAAAGTTATGTCCATTTTACTAGAAACTGCCAGTGTAGAGTTGCACTACGAGCCCACAGTTACAGGTCGTAGGTTGGGGTATGACTCGTAGATCAAGCACATAGCAATTTCCAGAGACTTCTAAATTGAGCCTAGGGGTCATGTGAGGGGTCCTACGGGTTGTAGTGCTATGGGTCGTAATGGGGCCTGTAACAGCCATTAGATTGCTTTTTAAGAAGGGTTATTTTGGTTCTTTCCCACCCTTTCTAAGCTTTAGATTGAAATTTTTATGCTCTTTTAAGGTCCCAAAACCCTTAAGTTCTTCATTCTATTGATAAAATACTCTCTCAAACCCTTATACTAATATTTCACTACAAAATCAAGTGTCCAAATCTCTTCCGGATCTAAGGATTTTCTTCAAGCTTCAAGCCTCCATTTTCAATCTTCATCAAGAACTTCTCCAAAGCTAAGGTATGTGGGTTTCAACCATTGGTCCTTTCACCCATGGTTCCCAATCCTCTTTTCTATTTAAATTGCATGATTTAAATTTCACTGCATAGTGAATTGGGGTTTCATGAAAGCATGATTGTCTTAGCATGTTTTGAGCTATAAATGTTAGATCTAATGTGAGATTTGATGAGGGATTTTGATGTGAATGTCTTGGGGGTGTTGCAAGGTGTTGATTGATGGTTTTACAATGGGTTGATTTTGCATGATTTTTATCTCTAAATTGCATGGTCAGATACTCCCATTACACACCCGCCAAGTGTTTGATAAAATGTTCGGATTATGATTCTTGAATTATTGAAGTCCTAATACTTGGCATATGATATATATTACTTTATGATGATGAAAGAATGATGTATGTGTGATAATTTCATAATGAGCTTCTATAGTATGGCATGTTTACCATAACCATGTTGAGGGGCTAGTACCTTGACCACTATGATGGAGGGTGAGAAGTCTATTAACCATGTTGAGGGTTAGTAACGTGACCACTATGATGGAGGGTGAGAAGTCCATTAACCATGTTGAGGGGTTAGTACTTTGACCATTATGATGGAGGGTGACGAATTCCATTAACCATGTTGAAGGGTCAGTACCTTGACCAATATGATGGAGGGTGATGAAGCCCATTAACCATGTCGAGGGGTTAGTACTTTGACCACTATGATGGAGGGTGAGAAGTCCATTAAACATGTTGAGAGGTTGGCACCTCGACCAATACCAAGGGGGTGTTAAGCCTTGGATTCTAAGCACTACTTTGCTTGTTCTATGATGATAGTCTCTCTTTACATATGTATTATGATCTATATGAGTATGATTTTTTACTAGAAGTATCCATTCATACATATTATATTGTTATATGCTATCCATTGTCTATGTTGATGCATTTCGATTATGTTGCCTATCTCTTATTTTATTGCATCCTACATACTTAGTACATTCAAACATACTAACACATACTCTATGCCTACATGATGTTACCATATAGGAACCGGAGCTCCATTTGGTCATCCTCCTCCTCCACATGGCTAGTGGTATCCATTTAAGCTAGTTGGTGAGTTCTCCATTCCGGCGACATTGGTCTACATTCCTATGCTATGTATTAAAGACTATCTTTCCTTTTGTATACTTTGACTATGAGGGTGAGCCCAATTGCTTGTCTTGGCCCCCTCTAGTTTCTATGTTAGAGGTGTTGTTGGACATGATGTGTATTATGCTTAAGCTTTGACTCACTTATTATATCCAGGCTAATTAAATATAAGTCTCTCTCTCCCTTAGTCCCAATTTCCCCTGTTTATGTTTCTTATGATGATTTATCTTGCTTCCGCGACCAGGAATGTGTGTAAAGATGCTAAAAGGCTTGTTTGGGGTTCCTTTGGGTTCCCTATTCGCCGATCACGTCTAGGCCCTAGGCTTCGGTCATGACAGGGTTAATAATGTCACACTATGGAGATGGGCCAAGTCACGTAGTGAAATTCACCTCTTTCCTGGCGAAAGGGTTTGGTGAACTTAACTTACCGTCCTGCATGCTACACATTAGAAAAGAATTAGGTTATCCAGTGATACTACGGTAGGGAATCATGGGGAACACAAAACCCTAGTTTCTCTCCATATTGGTTAACTTATGCTAGGTTTATTTTCTACTTATTGTTACAACCCCCTCTTTTGGGGAGATAAGTTAGTTAATCACTCAAATTGCATTAGTTGAATTCTCCTAAGTCTACATTTTCCCTATGGGTTCGACCCTAACCTTGGTTAGGTTCTATTTCTTGACAACGACCGCTTTATCCTAAAAAGGTGGTGTAACTTAGACGACATTAGACTTTTCACCCTCAAACTGATGGGAAAGCCAAAATGACCATTTAGATGCTAGAAAATATGTTGAGGGCTTGCGTGTTAGAATTCAAGGGAATTTAGGATGAGCATTTAATACTTATCGAATTTGCCTACATTAATATCTTTCATGCAAGTATTGGAATAATAACAATCAAAGCGTTGTATGATAGGCGACGTAGATCACATATTGGGTGGTTCAAAGTCGGTGAGGTGTCATTAATAGGACCAGGCTTGGTGATGAATGCTATGGGGAAAATTAAAAGCATAAAGGAGAAATTGCAAATATCCCAAGCCAACAGAAGTTCTACTCGGGTGTAAGAAGAAGGGAACTTGAGTCCACCTTGGCGATTTGATCTATTTGAAGGTGTCTCTAATGAAAGGTGTTCTTCGGATCAATAAGAAAGGGAAATTGAGTCCTAGATATGTGGGGTCCTATAAGGTGGTGAGAAGAGTGGGGAAAGTAGCGTATGAGTTGGATCTACTCAATGAGTTGCACTTGATTCATTCGGTCATTCATGTATCGATGTTAAGGAAATTCATGGCTGACCCAAGTTCTATAGTTCCTTTGCATGATGTGAACATTGAAGAAGATTTGAGTTATGAAGAGGTGCTAGTTGAAATCCTAGACTGACAGGTGAAGAAGCTAAAGAATAAGGAAGTTGCATCCATTAAGGTACTTTGGAGAAATCAACAAGTCGAGGGTGCTACATAGGAAGCAGAAGTGGATATGATGAAGTGCTATCCATATCTATTCCACTCTGCTCAAGCCTAAGGTACTAAAAATTCTTCCAAAACCTCAAGTTCCATGGATTTTAACTTCTCATGGTCTAAGCATTTATTTTGGTGTTTGTGGACAATTTTGAGACAAGTTTTAAAGTATGAATCTAAAATTTTTGAGAAATCATGCTTGACTTGCATTTTTACATGTGTACTGGGTTTGGTTATAAGCTGCTAATTTACCCTTTAGAGCATGAACTTAAGTATATTCAGGGATGAATGTTCCCAAGGGGAGATATTGTAATGACCCTTAGTTTAGGAGCCCTGAGTGTAGATAAGTTTGCTTGAAAAAAACTAAACCTGGTCTACGGGACCACTTACAACTCGTTAGTTATTCTATAGTCCATAAGATTGTTCTTAAACATAGAACTTCAGGAAGGGGAAAATGTTTCCAAGTGTAGGGTAACCCACGGTCCAAGATACGACCTGTAGGATATCTTACGTGTTAAAGATAGGTTCGTGAGTGGGATCCCAGACATGAAGGAAATTTGGAGTTTTTGTAAGACCCTACCTCTGAGAATTATGAAAATGCAAGAAAATAAGCTCTGAAATTTTTTGATTGTCAGCTTCTACGAGGGGTTTTATGCTCGTAAGTCATTGCATAGCCCGTAAGTTAGTTTGTGGAACCTAAGGCAGACTTCGTGAAATTTAGGGATCTTTGAAGGATTCAATCTACGACTCATCAGATGGCCAATAAAATCTTTTACGAGCCATATATCATGTCGTAGAATATAAATCAAAGAGGAGTTTCTGAAAATTTGAAATGCTATCAGATGAAACCTTTTCTATAGCCTGTAGACTGGACTATGACCCATAAATGGGGTTCCATGGTCCTGTCTGACTAGATTTTAAAAAGGGAAATTTCAACATTTTTTGTTTGTTAAATCCTAAGCTATGTCATTTTACCCCTCAGAGGACCCCTTGTTAGTGTAAACAACCCTAATCAACTCATTCTTCTCCATCCCAAAATATTTCTAAGTCTTAACTCTCTCAAGCCTCCTCCAGGAACTCAAATAAGAAGGCCAAACTAGGGTTTTGATTTCTTCATCACCAAACTAGATTTTTCTCTATTAAATTACTAAAATATGTGGGTTTTGATTGTGGAGACCTTTCCTCCACAAGCTCAACAACTCCTCCCTCCTTTATAATTTCTCAAGTCATGATAATACATGGTGATTTTATGAACCTCCTTATGTGATGATATTATGAAGTATTTTATGATGGCTTATCCTTGTACACTTTCATGTCATGTAGAAAACTATGATTTCTTTACATAGTATTCAAATCAAGTTTCCTCATATTGATGGTGGGATGTTTGATTAATGTTTAAGGATCTTATTTTACTCCACTCATGGCATTTATTCATGAATTGCATGATTTCAAGTTTATGTATATGTACCCACTATGATTTGAAGAAGCATGTTAAGTTTTTAAGTCAGGAATGCCTTATTGAAAGATATGTATGATAAGCCTGTTGAGACTAACAAGAAGGGTAACAAATACTCTATGAGCTCATGAGCATGATACAAATGATTGTATTATGTAAAGCCCTAACTTTGATGTTATAAGTTATGATTAATGAGCTACTCCAAGAATGGTACTAAGTTATTTTGAGACTGTGAATGCCACAACTATGATTATGTTCAAAGTCTTTCGTGGGATTATGACCTAACACCAAGAGAACCTTGGTAGTCTCCCATGGTCCTTAAAATATGTGCCACCATAGGGTATGATATTAATTCCCTATATAGGCCTGTAACTACCAAAAAGGCAATGCCATAAGATATGCATATTGGTTAAACCTACTGAAAACTTTATGCTGTAAGGTAAAGATAAAAGTAAAAGCCACCAAAAAGGATATGCTGTAAAGTGGTGGCACCATCTGAAAAGGCCATGCCGTAATAATAATGTTTGGTCTACCTTGGCAAAGTAGACTGCTCCTTGTACGATTTGGAGCGAACATTAGGATTCCAAGTAGTAGCTCACTTGGTCTTATGTGTCGATTATGGTACCTTCCCACTATTTATATGATGTCATATAATTTGATGATTCTTCATGCATATCCCTCTAGGCAATTGCCACTCGTGATATATTTAGCCTATATCTATTGTTTATGATTATACATATTATTTATTTAAGACTTATGTTCGTTGATGCATTTTCACCTCACATATTTAGTATATTCCAAGTACTATCACATACTTTTTGGCTAGATGATCTCACCATGTAGGAACTAGAGCTCCTTTGCATCCTCCTCCTCCCCGCGGCTATACGTTCCGGTCGAAGATTGCTTGGTGAGTTCTCAACATCCGGGGGCAAAATTCCACTTACTTTTATGCCATATCTAGACTCATTTATTTTTGGATATTATCTTTTCAGTGTGAGCTCGAGAGATGTCTTGGCCCCATCCTGCTTGTGATTAAAGGTGTTGTTGGATATTGTTGTGGCTATGTATGATTGAATTTGACTCTTATATTTTGTAGTTATTTGAGATTTCCCTTAGTCCTCTTTCCCTTGTGTGCTCGTTGTATGATGTTGGTGATGAGATAAAAGTCCCACATCCCTAATCACCCTATAGCGTGAGTCATACTTACCCGCCCCTTAGATTTATTTTCCATGTGATTCATGCTCATCCTCTACCCCACAACATCCCCATAGCGTGAATCCAAAGCCCCGTTGTCCTTAGAAATTATGGGCTACGTGTTTGTTGCTCAATTATGCTTTCGGAAATCCAAGGATGTGCTATAAATGATTTTGAGGCTTATTTGGGGCTCTATCGGGTTGACCATTCGCCATGTCACATCTAGGCCATGGTCCTGGGTCATGATTGTTTTTAGAAAGGTGACTTATGGGTTATTAGAAAGCCCGTGGAATAGGATACGACCTGCAAACTGTTTCGTGGAATGAGGTCTGGTATAAGATGAAAATTTGGTGAAGTGTTGAAGGGCTCCACGAGTCCAACCACAGCCCGTAAGTAATTTCACAACCTGTGCTATTGGTCGTGGTTTCCAATTCAGCATAAGTCAAATTCAAAGATTCTCAGGTGTACCATATGAGGTTGGGACTTACGGCTCGTAAGTCAATCTACGGCCAAAAATCGGGGTCTTTGTCGCGATACAAGCATAGGACCTAGACGTTACCGGCGAATGGGTAACCCGAAGGAACCCAAAAGAAGCCTCATAGTATATCATTGCACTTCCTTGGTCGGGGAAGCAATTAAAATAACAATAAGAGATTAGCATAAAGATGGAGAATTAGGACTAAGGGTAAATTTCCATATCATAAACATCAAGAAACAAGAAAGTCAAGTCTTATAGAATAGATACATAACATGTCCAACAATACCTCTACTACATAGATAAGAGCGGGGGCCAAGACAAGAAACCGGGCTCACCCTCATAGTAAATACATACGTAAAAGAAAGATAGTCTTAGAACATAGCATAAGAACATAAGCAATGTCTCCGGAATGGAGGACTAACCAACAAGCTTGAGTGAAACCATACAAGCCATATGGGTGAAGATGCTCAAGTGGGGCTCTGGTTCCTACGTGATAACATCATGTAGGCATAGAGCATATGTTAGTACGATTGAATGTACTAAGTATGTGGGATGCAATGCAACAAGAGATAGGCATCATAATCAAAATGCATGATTAAAAGCAATAGATAACATAATAATAATATAGCATGTATGATCAATGCTTAAGTAAATCATGCTTTGTAAATCATCAATCTTACATAGAACATAATATATAAGTGTGGGAAGAAACCTTAACCGGTATAACATAAGACCAAGCGAGCTACAACTTGAAATCCCAACATCAACACTATATCGGAAGAAAGGGTGAAGTTACTTGCCAACGTGAACCTCCTAATGCCTAAGTGGATCCACTAAACCTTATGTGAACTGGGTACTCGCCTCTAATTCTTGGACTCGGGTACCCGCCTCAAGCCCAAACTCGAGTACTCACCTCAAGCCATCATATTTAGGGTACTCGCTTCTTAGAGATTTGGGTACCCGTCTCTTAGAGATTTAGGGACTCGCCTCTGATCCCTTCACCTATGGTGACACGTAGTTCTAAGACTTGGGACTCGACTCTAGCCCAGTCGGTGCTAAGTCTAATTCCACAAAATGTATAAGATAATCATACTTTAATAGCTTGCAATAAACATGGAGACATGGCACGAGTAGCTCTTGACATCATTGACCCCAAATGGTGAGCCTAACTTCAATCATAAGAATGGGTCATCATCAACATTACCCTTTCATTAACTTCAACATCAAAGGCTCACAAGAGATATAATCTTAAGAAGGGGTTTAATCCGACCCTACAATATCATCACCATTTTCATGATTTAAACACATCTTTAGAAAGCTCATAATCATCATAAAGTCATTTGAATCATAACTCAACCAATAGATCATCAAAACTTAAAGAATCTTTAAAAAGGCATTTTATCAAACATTTGGCGGATGAGTAATGCTAGTGTAAAACCATGCGATTCAAGAGTGAAATCCTGTTAGAAAATTCAATGTAAAACCTTCAATCGATACTTGGCAGCACCCTCAATGTTAGAACTCGTAAGTCCTTAGTTTGTTCAATTCGGTAGACTTGGGAGCCAAATGTGAATATGGTCTGGGGGAAACTTGCAGAATTTAATTTAGAGTTAAAATGAAG
>JAABOM020062470.1:0-10236 GCA_011800125.2 Solanum clarkiae | reverse complement strand
AGGCGGCAGGACCGCAGCGGAGACCTTATCGGCCCGCATTTATGTTTATGTATAAAGAAATATGTATTCATATTGTTGCCTGGGATGTTGTTGAGTTTTACTTGCAGGTGAGGTTTGTTAATAAAACAGAGGAAACTCTCCCAAAATTTCGGCAGGTTTCCAAGTCGGATAAATTGAGAAATTCAGGTTAGTATGTGTCAAGTGCCCCTATCGGGCACTGGTCACAACCCTAGGATTGGGCTGTGACAACTAGGTGGTGTGCTTGGGGATTAGAAATAGTCTCAGAGTGTCAGTTATGTCTAGGGTACCCTCTCGGGACATGACAGAGGTCTAGTGTTGTGGCAAAAGCCACGAAAATATATACTTGGTGGGTAGTTCTATAGTTAATCTTGTGGGAATAATACTCATATTTAGTTATGAATTAAAAATATTCATAGCTATAACTTAATGCATTTGCCACAATTATCCTCATACTATAGAAAAAAATTCATACATTTAGTCATGAAATATATATCATTGTAGCTTTAAAAAAATTGCTACGAAAAATTAAAATTTTTTAGCTATGTTATTTATACGTGGAAATTATAGGAATTTATGTATAGCTACAAATTCAAAATATCATAACTAAAACCACATACTTCATTGTCACAAGATAAAAGTTGTGACTAATTTTTTTTCTTTTTTTTCTATGAAAATAAATATACATACACATTATTACTTGTGTGGTAATTATATATATTTTGTTACAAATCCAAAAAATTGTAGTGACTAATTCACATAATATAGTTGATATTTGACATGAAATTTATAAAAATATTGCAAAATACATAACATGTCACGCCCCGAGCCTACATCGTAACTGGCACTCAGAACCATTGTTGGTCCCAAGTGAACCACTTGGCCTGGCTACTTACTCAGCTGAAGAAGTACATAGTAGTGGAAAGACTTTAATAAGCAACATAAAACTACTAAACTTGTCTGAATAAATTGAAAAGGGGAAATAGCTCAACAACCAAATCAATCAACCAGAACTACAGTATTTGATACATAGTCTATGGAACCTCTACTAGAATAGTCTGAAAGGACTACCAGGGCAGACCCCAAGTACCCAGAACCGAAATAAATGATGAAAGAAACATAAATAAATTTAAGAGCCTCTGACTGAGAAGAGGCCTCACCAAAGACTGGAGATATCTGTTCCTCAATGAAGCAGCTGCCGAGGGTCTTTATCACCTGTGTCTGCATCATAAAATGATGCAAGTCCTAAGGACGTCAGTAGGTGGAATGTACAGTATGTAAGATGGCTAAAATAGGAACTCAGGGTGATACAACGTTTCAAAGTACATAATAATATCTCGAAATAGAATAACATAAGTAGTAGATACTTTGTCTGCTAAAAATAACATGCTGGAAGTAAACATGCTGAAAATCTGTATAAAACATAACTTACTTTACCTTGGGAAGTTTCTCTAACTGACAACCATCACTATGAGCTTCATGGTGATACAACATCTTGCCCATGCTGCCAGAGCCCTCCCACACTTTGCTAGGGTAGGGGATGATAAACTAGGGGAGTGGATCCATCCCAAAACTAGGCCATCTCAGTGGCTAATGAGCAATATACCTTCGTTCAATCCTATCCTATGTTGGCTACGTAATTTATGAGTTCAAATAATTAATTCTACTCTCACTCATATCGGTGCTCAACACTACTCCCAAAAATAGCTTCTATATAGCTCATAACTTAAGGATGAATTCTCAAAATATCTTTTGTCTTTCGGGGACTTAGCCCATCTTAACTTTTCTGAAACTTTCTCATCTAGACTCTTTAGCTTGACTGAAAACTAGTGTCAATTCAAGTATTTTAAAACATACTAGGTACTTAGCTAAAGTGTAAGAACAAGTTCTCAAAATGTACTTCATAAACTTAGATTAAACTGTACATATACTAGTTTTTCTTTTCTCGAAATAAATACAGGATTTTCAAGAACATCTCCAATATAGTAAATCTTGTTCACACATGTAACTTCATGCTGAAAGTCAGTAAAAAAATATGTTTCTATGTCAAAAGAATGCATGAGCCAACATTTGGATAAAATTAACTAATACCAGGAAAAGAAATCTTGATTTCACATTGCAAACATGATCTTGAATGGAAAGGGATTTTAAATGCAAAAATCAAAATAGAATGACTTTTGGAGGGCCTTACATACCTGTGAATTCTATTTCTTGGAAGACTTTGATGAGACTCTTGAGCCCTAACTAGCGTTCTTGATTTTTTTCGCTTGAGTTTTCTTGAACCTATTCTAACGTTTATGAAGAAAATACTGCGTTTTTATGCTTAAAACAAGTGAAAACCAACTAATTAAGGTCTAAGGAGGGTGGGAAAGGTTAGAATTACCCTCCATTAAAAGGGAGGAAGTCAGAAAATATACATGTCCGTGTCGCGCCTCAGACACAGACTTATATAATTTTTTCAATTTTTTTTGCGAACTGATTCTCGCCAAAAATTAAAAAAATTTCCTAAGTGTGGCTCCGCACCCTAGGCGCATCGCATCCTGGGCACAGAAACCTCACTGCCTGGAAAGAATTAGTGAAATTTTTAATTCGCCTCGGTTGTTTAAAATCTGAGGCGAGACCATTTTCCTACTCAATTTTTTGCATTATCGCAAATCTGGTCTCGGATTTGCACTGGAGCATGGGAAGACGGGTTACGCGCATGGTCAGTTCCAGGGATATTTTGTTCTTTTCACCAGCTGTCACAATATCTCCCCCTTGGGATTATTCTTCCTTGAATGATAACGAGATTAACAAAACTTAGCTCAAATCACAAAATCACCAAACTTAACAAACATAATTCTTCGAGATGAATTATCAAAATTTACCTTCAAGGTCCTCATTTATGTCGATGAACAAGTGTGGATACTTGGCCTTCATATCTTCCTTTGCCTCCCACGTAGCTTCCTCAACAAATTGGGTTCTCCAGAAAACCTTTACCAAAGCAATCTTCTTGTTCCTCAACTTATGAACTTGTTAGTCTAATATTTGCACCGGGATCTCTTCATATGACAAGTCATCTTTAATTCCTGCACTTTCAATAGGAACAACTAGAGAGGGATCTCCCAAGCATTTCTTAAGCATAAAAATATGAAATACTTGGTATATAATACTCAACTCTGCTGGTAACTCCAACTCGTAAGCTACACCACCAACCCTTCTCAGAATCTGGTAAAGGCCAATATATCATGGACTGAGCTTCTCCTTCTTCCCGAATCTCATAACTCCTTTATTGGTGATACCTTCAGGTATATCCACTCACCTACTTTAAATTCCAAGTCTCTCCTCCTAACATCAGTGTATGACTTTTTCCGACTCTAGGTTGACTTTAGCCTTTCTTGGATAACCTTCACCTTTTCCATAGCCTAGTGGACTAGATCAGGTCCTATAAAACTAGCCTTACCAACTTCAAACAACCCTATGGGTGACCTACACCTTCTTGCGTAAAGAGCTTCGTACGGTGCCATCTGTATACTAGCCTGGAAACTATTATTATAAGACAACTCAATCAAGGATAAACAATTATCCTAGTTACCTTTAAAGACTACCACGCACACCCTCAACATTTCCTCCAAGGACTTTATAGTTCGCTATGCTTGCAAGTCTCTCTGTGGATGGAAAGTTGTACTAAGATTCACCTTCGTACCAAGCCCCTTTTGAAAGAACATCCAAAACTGTTCTATGAACTGAGCTCCTTTGTCTGAAATGATGGATATAGGGACCCCATGCCTCCTAATAATCCCCTTAAGATAGATTCTAGCATAGTCCTCAGCTTTATCAGTCGTATTAACTGGTAAAAAGTGAGCTGACTTGGTCATTCTGTCTACTATAACCCATAT
Source organism: Solanum clarkiae (assembly GCA_011800125.2). NCBI lineage: Eukaryota > Viridiplantae > Streptophyta > Magnoliopsida > Solanales > Solanaceae > Solanum > Solanum clarkiae. Next base: position 6,340 of record JAABOM020062470.1, on the reverse strand, counting down.
CGAATCATGCCATCTGCAAGATCAACGTAAACCTATTATATAATCCATGTTAATCATCTCCCACTTCCATTCTTGAATTTCAATGTTTTCTGCCACACCACAAGGCCTTTGGTGCTATAACTTAACTTGTTGGCAATTCGAGCATCTAGATACGAACTCTACGATATCCTTCTTCATGCCACTCTTTCAATAGACTTCTCGCCAGTCTCTGTACATCTTTGTTGCACCAGGGTGGATAGAGTATCTGGAATTATGAGCTTCAGCTAAGATCCTATCTCTAAGGCCATCAATACTTGGCACACACAATCTGCCTTGGAATCTCAGGACCCCATCTCCCTTTTTTGTAAACACTAGTACTTTTTGTTTCTGAACATCTTCTTTTAGCTGAAGGAGGATAGGATCCCTGTCTTGTGTCTCTTTTACCTCCTCCACTAAGGATGACTCTGCCCCATTTCTGATAATGGCACTGCCTTCATCGGAATCTTCAATTTGCATCCCCAAATGGGCTAGTTATGCACCTCTTTAGATAATTCTTTCTTTCCATCCTTAATGTGAGCAGTGCTCCGCATGCTTGACCTGCAAAGGGAATCAGCAACTACATTAGCTTTACCTCGGTGATAGAGGATGCTCATGTCATAGTCTTTTAGCAGCTCCAACCACCTTCTCTGCCAAATTCAACTCCTTCTGACTGAACACATACTGCAAACTCTTGTGATCTGTGAATGCATCCACGTACCCACCATAAAGATAGTGTCTCCAAATCTTTAGAGTAAACACCACCACAGCAAGCTCAAGATCATGAGTTAGGTAGCTTTTCTCATGGGTCTTAAGCTGTCTGGAAGCATATGCTATCACCTTGCCTTTCTGCATCAAAATACACATCCCAATCCAACTCTGGAAGCATCACAATATACCACAAAGTCATCAGCTCCCTACGGTAGGGATAAGACTGGGGCTTTGGTCAGTAGTTTTCAACTCTTTAGAAACTTTTCTCATAAGCTTCTGACCATTCAAACTTGGTCTTCTTCTGAGTCAACTTAGTCAAGGGAGCTGAGATAGAAGAGAATCCCTCTACAAATCATCTGTAGTAACCTGCCAAGAACAAGAAACTCCTTATCTCTATAGGAGTTGCGGACCTTGGCCAATTCTTTACTGTCTCAATCTTTTAGGAATCAACTTGGATACCTTCACCAGGCACAATATTCCCCAAAAATGCCATAGATTCCAACCAGAACTCACACTTAAAAAATTTGGCACATATAGATGCCAACCAGAACTCACACTTAAAAAATTTGGCATATAGTTGTTGATCCTTAAGGGTCTAAAGGATAATTCTAAGGTGGTCTGCATGCTTGTCCTTGCTATGAGAGTAGATTAAGGTATCATCTATGAACACAATCACAAACATGTCTAGGTATGGCCTCAAAACCCTGTTCATAAGATTCATGAAAGCTGCTGGTGCATTCGTTATCCCAAAGGACAAGACCAAAAACTCATAATGACCATAGCAGGTTCTAAAAGCTGTCTTAGGAATGTCTCTTTCTCTAATTTTAAGTTGATGATACTCAGATTTGAGATCTATTTTGGAGAAACAAGTAGCACTCTGAAGTTGGTCGAATAAGTCATCAATAATGGATATGGGCTGAGTATCTGGGAGAGTAACTATCCCAAAGTCTATCTCCCTATCAGGAGGGACCCTGGGAAGATCCTCAGTAAAAACTTCTGGGAACTCATTCACAATTAGGACAGACTGAAGAGCTGGTGCCTCGGCACGAGAATCTTGAACTCTGACTAGGTGGTATATGCTCCCTTTTGAAATTAACTTTCTGGCTTTAAGATATGAGGCGAATTGACCCTGAGGAAAAATTGAGCTACCTCTCCATTCTTAGACTGGTTCTTTAGAAAATTGAAATTTGACTACCCTGGTTCTGCAATCTATGGAGGCATACCTAGTATAAAGCTAATCTATGCCTAGGATGACATTAAAATCTACCATGTCTAATTCCACCAAATCAGCTACAATAGTCTTATGGCAAACTGAGACTAGACAGCCCCTATAGATTCTTTGGGCTAGATTAGACGCTCCAGTGGGAGTGGAAACACTGAAAGGCTCAAGAAGACATTCTGGATTTACCCCAGACTTGATAGCTACAAATGGGGTTACAAATGACAATGTGGCACCTAGGTCTGATAATGTATAGACATCATAAGTTAAGATTTTGAGCATACCCATAACCACATCTGGTGAGTTCTCCTGCTCCTGTTTGGCCGCCATGGCATATAAGCGGTTTGTGCCCTTGCATACCTATGATGCAGTGCCCAACTGAGGTGGCTTACCCTGTGGTGCTAAAGAGACTGATTTTGATCTATTAACCCTCATGTTCTACCTTCCCGTAGGGAAATTCTTCCAGAAGTATCCCACCTAACCAAATTCTTCTAGTCTCCCCGACGCTCGTGGGTGGCAGCCTGCACTATGAGTGCTTGCTCTTCTTGAAGCAGCCATTTTTGCCCATAATGCACTTTTCGGGATGAGACCTGTCACACTTCCCACAATTAGGATAACAATTTGATCCTAGAGCGATGCTCCCCTATGACTGGCTCGCCGTAAACCTGGAGTGAATGTGATCCTGACTCATTCTTGATTCAAGGTGCAGGTGCACCAGCAAATGAAGGTGTTGGTACGGCTATCTTAGGCTGAAAGGATGAGTGATTTCCACTCCCAGCCCCCTCTTACCTATCTCCTGGCCTGATGTCTTGGCCTTCTTGCTCCTGAAATCTTCCCTATCCTGCATTTTCTCCTCCTCTACCTATTGTACATAAGTCATCAAAAGGGCTATGTCCATATCTCCAATCAGCATGGCATTCTGCTCTCCCTCTTAGTCATCCGAGAGAGACCTGAAACGAATAGATCCATCCTAGTATGCATGTCTGCCACCATAGCTGGAGCATGATGGGACAACTAAGTAAACTTGAGATTGTACTCTCGTACACTCATATTGTCTTGCTTCAGATTCAGAAATTCCCTCTCCTTCGCCTGCCTCAACTCTCAAGGAAAGTATTGTCCCAAAAAGGCCTCCTCAAACACCGTCCAACTAACAGTTGGTGCCCCATCTGCCATGCTTCCTTTCCACTGATCAAACCAGGGTCTAGCTACTCTCTTGAGCTGGTAGGTAGCCAACTCAACCCACTCAACATCACATATATGCATAACTTGGAACACTTTCTGGAGCTCCTCAATGAAATTCTCAGGATCTTCCTTCACATTAGACCCCGTGAATTCTGGTGGGTTCATCCTTAGAAACTCCCGAACCCTGGTCGTATCTGGCCCATTATTTCTGTCGTCTCCCTGGTAACCTCCCTGTGTAGTGACCACCTGAGCCAAAGTCTGGAGGGCCTGGGAAGCTCAGCATTAGAGATGTCTGCTTGTTGCGGCTGCTCCACAGGCACAGCTGGATCTCTAGGTCCCTTAGGAATTGGGCCAGGCTGGTTTGCGTTTCTCCTAACTAGGCACCCTCTGCCCCTTGCTGGTCCATCGGTTCTGCATGGAGGAATGATCTGAAAAATATGGCATGAACGCACGAGTTAGGAGGGACTTAACAGAAGTTCAACAATGTTATTCAAAATAATAAAATATTATTCTACTTTAATATATTTTTTTACAAGAAAAAAAAATATTTTTTTCCCGTCAATTTGACCTGATGCTTTCATCACTCCGTTATAAGCTGCAACAAAATTAAAAATCACATAAGAAAAGGACACAATACAATATTTGATTTAATTTGAATATAATTCTTTTTAAAAAAAATACATATTTACGAAATCAGTGATATATGAAGAAATATATTTATAGGAAAAAACTACTTACAGTTAGAGAATTATCTGATTGTTGACCTTGAGCTTCAATCATCATTTGAAATCGCACCCCCCCATTTTATATTCAACTTTACTAATTTATTATCCGTTTCTTTCTTCATTTCTTTAATATGTTCCTTAGCTTCATTGACTTCTTCCAAAAATGATTAAAAGTGACATAAAGTGAAAAAGAAAAGAAAAATCAGATGAAATGAGATAAAGTTTTTTTTTTTAAAAAGAAAGAAAGATCAACATACCTGCAAGCAAGATGTCAAACAAAAGATGAAATTGGTATAAATATTAAAGTAGGTAAAAAGTTAAATTTTAGAGTATATATTTGCACTTCCTTTAAGTGCTAGTCTTGTAAGAATTTTAACTTATTAAAATAAGAAAAGAAATGTAACATCCCGTAAAATTACCAAAATGCCTCTAAAACGTAATTGTGCACATAATGCATCTTCCAAAGTTTTGATGGAAAATATGAGATCGGATTTGTGATCGGCATGAAAAATCTAGTTGGAAAATGGTCCCGACCCGATTTAAGAACAACCAGGTTGAAAAATAATTTTCGCTAATTAATGTGAAAACAGTGTCTCTCCGCGCTCCTGGCGCGACACGGAGGGGATGCAGAGACTCACTTAGTATCTGTTTTAAATTTTTTATGGGAATTGAATTTCAGAAAATTTCACGAAATACACTGGTCCGCGCTAGCGCGTTGCAGACTAGTGTACAAATATTAAAATTTTTTCTTTTACTTCGGGAATGGCCTTTTGGTCATTCCCCACCCTATCCTAAGTCCTAAAACTTATTTTTAAGGTCGATTATTAGTGATTGAAGGTTCAAAACTCATTATTTTTCTAAGTTTTCAATGGGAGAACTCAGAAAAAGAAGAAGAGAAAGTTGAGGGTTTCTAGTTGAAGTTCAATTTTCTTGGAAGAACTGAGGAATTCTTCAATCCCAGGTATAAAAAAGTTACCCAAAATATGGGATTGTTCTCTCATCTGCCCCCATGATTGAATTAGGTTGATAGTTGATAGGTGATGGGTTTATGTTACGATTTTTTGAATGCTATCTTAAAAACTACTATTATTCTACATGTATTTTTGTAAGTAGATAGTCATCATAACTTTAATTATGTGTTCAACTAATTTATTGAGCTATTGTGTATACTATGCATGTTTAATTGTTAAAACATCCATGAATGAAGCTAGGGATTGACGTCTAGAGCTCGTGTGTATGCATGATTGATGTGGTCTAGGTCTTGATTTAAGTGAATGCTAATGACAATGTTGCTGAACTTGATGGAGTGTGAGTACCTTAGAGTTTTTAAGAGGTCACACATTAGTTCTAAAGAATGATCATAATATTCTTGAGTTGGGAGATGATGATATGAAATGATGCCTTGTCCAAAAGAGACTAAACGATGAGAAAACTTCGATGTTGATGCTTATGAGCATGTTGAGTCCTGGGAGGAGTATTGATCACCGACAATGAGAAAGAGTGAGTCCGACTCACACTCATTAACTACATGGCCAGCGTAGAATAGGATTGGATCGTGAGAACATATGTTTCCTTAGTCCCAAAATAGGACATAATGTTATTATAAACCCCTTGATATACGCCCTTTTACCCCGGCAAGGTACTAGACGGATACCGAAATGAAAGTGCTTCGTTGTACTATCACCGGCTCATAGGTAGTGGGTGTAGGTCCAAGAAACTCCCAGATAGGTCTTTTGATGATAGTACTCTAATGTTGACGTGATAGTATGAGTCTTAATAGGTGGTGATGTGATAGGGTTTTTGTCACGACCCAACCCAGGGACCGTGATTAGTGCCGATTGGGCTCCCAGACAAAAACTAAACCGGATTTCCAACTATAATGGCTAAGGAATCTACTGAAATTTCGGCAGAGTTTCCTCTGTTTTACTGACTAACCACACTTGCAAACAGCAACCCAGCATACAGCAAATATCTATATGGATATATATATATGCGGGCCAACAAGGTCACCGCTGCAGTAGAACCGCCCAACAAATATATCATACATACATAGTCATACCACATGCAATATCCCACACCCACATTTATCCACAGACCTCTAAACATACAGACTGAATCATAGGACGGGACAGGGCCCCGTCATACCCTCGAATATATATAAATGCAAATTACAGAAAATAAGTGTACATGTATATTCTCAAAAGTCTGCTCCTGAGGCAAAGGGAGCACTTCAATGGTAGACAGAGATCCTACGAAGATGGCTCTCTAACTTGTACGTCGGTACCTGCGGGCATGAAACGCAGCCCCCCTGAAGGAAGGGGGTCAGTACGAAATATGTACCGAATATGTAAAGCGAAAAGTACGAAATATAAGTGGGAGTAATAACCCGAATAAAAATATATGAGTCAACGTGTATGCAAGCATCAAAATAGTTCTTTATTTAAAATATCAAAATAATGCATATCGGACGGGAACGATGGCGACCTCT
>JAABOM020062469.1:0-10236 GCA_011800125.2 Solanum clarkiae | reverse complement strand
CAAATAAAAGTGATGAATAAGAGAGAAAATATTTATATAATTCATATGAGTTCATCAAATATAATTAATCATATTAAGTGAATATAAATTTATCTATTTGTGTTATAAATGTATATATTATAAATTAGTGAATTTATTTTTTCTCTTTTACTTTTTTTTTGATAAATCAGGCGGCGCTTCTTCTTTCTTTGGCAGAATTGTTTTTTCTGACGAAATTGAATTTTAGTGTCTTCCTCAAGAGATCTCGGTCAAAAGAAAAGATTTGGGTTTCATTCCGACTTTGCCATAGTTTTTCGGAGAGTCCAATATTTTCCAGTGATATTTACCAATATCGGGTGATATCTTCCAAATCTCTTTCTATTTACTATTTTTAATAGATTGTATCCTTTTACTTACCATCTATTTCTCGCCTTTTACATATTGTGTTGTGGTTGCTTGTTTGTTGTTTTTCCTTTTGACATATATTTCTAGTTTGACCATATATTGCTATACTTACTATTTGTTATTAGATTTTGTGAGCTTACATGTTGTATTATGTTGTCTTTTACCATATATTTCTATAGTTTACTATCCCATTTATTTGTCTTGATTTTGTATCTAATTATTGGGTTATTATAAAGTATAATTTATGTTTTACTGTTCTGTATTATTGGGTTGTTGATCTTGAGAAGATTGTATCTTCTTGATCTTTTGTAGTTTCGTGAGCTATTAGTTCTAATTTTAGTAGCGTTGGGATCTGATAGTGGAGTAGGGTCATATCGTCGGTTGGGGTCATAGGCTAGGGGTAATAGGGGTAAGAGGCCATGGGCTTACTTAAGCTAGGAGTAGGGACGTGGAACATAGGATCTCTTACAAAGAAATCCATAGAGTAAGTGAAGAGTCTTAAGATGAGACAAATTGATATAGCACACGTTTAGGAGACCAGATGGGTAGGTACTAAAGCTCAGGACTATAACGACCTAGCCCAATACTGTGAAGTACTGTTTGCACTTGGATTTAGCCCATCATGGGTTTATCCCTTTGGGCTCACCCCAAAAGGCGCCTCATAGTATATAGACTAGTCCTTTTCTTATATATCCAATATCTCTCTTGTGTTTTGCGGATTTGGGACTTCTCATCTCAAGATGGATTGTTACACAAATCCTCTTTATAGACTCAGCATCCTCGCTGAGGTTTTCCCCACCACATGGGATTTGCGTAGACTTGGCACTGAGGTTTGCCCCGCCTCACCGAGATTCACATGAACTCAGTTGAACTTTGACCCACATCGAATGGCTGACAAAGAGTGGTTTTGATACCACTTGTAATGACCTGGCCCAACACTATAAAGTATTATCCGCCCTTGGGCCTAGACAATCACGAATTTGTCCCTTTGGGCTCATCCCAATAGGCGCCTCACATTATATAGACCAATCTTTGACATATATACCCAAAAACTCTATTATATTTTGCCAATGTGTGACATCTTATATCAAGATGGGTTTTACAAGGGTGTCATTGGGTTTAAATTATGATACTCAGGTTGTTCTAAGGATAGAAATAGAGTAAGTATCCTAGTAGATGAGGACTTTAAGGATTATGTGATTGAGGTTAGGGGGATTAATGATTGGATGGTTTCTATTAAACCTATGGTCTATAGTCATGCAGTGAATGTAGTTAGTGCCTATGCGCCTTAAGTAAGCTTGGATGAAGAAGTCAAAAATTTCTTTAGGAATGATTTGTATGAGGTTGCCAGAGTTATATCGGATACGAAAAAATCTTCAATAGAGGAGATTTTAATGAGCATACCAGTGCAACTTCTAGCAGGTTTGACGATATTCATAGAGGCTTTGGTTTTGGGGAGAGGAATGGAGGAGGATGTCTCTCTTGTATTTTTCCAAAGACTTTGAGTTGGTTATTGCTCACTCATGTTTCTCGAAGAGTGAAATCACTTGATTACTTTCGTAGTACGATAACTAAGACTCAGATTGATTACTTACTCCTCTGGAAGGGCAATAAAAGCCTTTTTAAGAATTGCAAGGTTATTCTATGTGAAAATATTTCCCTTAATATAGGCTTGTAGTGATGGGTTTGGAGATTAAGAAGGAAAAGAAAAAGAAGGTTATGAATGCCCAATTGGGGATTAGATGGGGTGGCCTGACTCTAACCCTTTCTCGGGAGATGGGAGAAAAGTTGAGTAGTTTAGGGGATTAGAGTAGCAGCGGAGATGTGAACATTATGTGGATAATACTGCTGGTTGCATTAGAAAAGTAGCTACTGAGGTACTAGGGGTTTCAAGAGGGACCTTTAGTGGACATTAGGGTGATTAGTGGTTGAATGGAGAAGATCAAGGGAAAGTAAAAGCTAATACAATTGCTTATACGAAGTAGTTGGAGTGTAGAGATGAGGATGAAAAGTAAAGGCTTAAGGATATCTATAAAATAACGAAGACCAGTGAAAACAACGGTGATGCGTGCTAGGAATGCAACATTTGAGCACTTGTGTGTGGAGCAAAGTGATTAAGGTGGAGACAAAAAATTGTATAGGCTGACAAAAGAGAGAGAGAGAGAGAGAGAGAGAGAGAGGGAGAGAGAGAGGAAAGCTCATTACTTGGATCAACTGAAGTGCATGAAGGATCAGGAGGGTGAGATGTTGGTGGATGAGACTTCCATCAACTTAAAGTGGCAAGCTTTCTTTCATAAACACATAAATGTGAAAGGAGATAAACATATTGAGTTAGGTGTTGGAAAACTCCGATAATTATCGAGATTTTGATTATTGCAAGCATTTCAGTGCTAAGGAGGTTAGACATAATATTAGTATGGTGAAGAGAGGGAGGGCTATCAGACCCGATGAGATTCCGATGGATTTTTGGAAGTACATGATCAAGGATGGTATGAAGTGGTTTACTAATATATTTAATCCTATTATGAAGACTACTAAGATGTTTGATGAATGAAGGAGAAGTATAATGGTTCTATTGTACAAGAACAACAGTGATATTAAAAATTAGAACAATTATAGGGGTATTAAGTTGTTAAGCCGCACTATGAAGGTTTTGGAGAGAGTGGTGGAGATATGGGTATGTAAATGAGGGTCTATTTTAGAGAATCTATTTGGATTCGTATTACGGCGGTCAACTATTGAAGCAATTCATCTTGTTCGAAGATTAGTGGAGAAATATAGAGAAAGAAAGAAGGATCTTCATAGGGTGTTCATTGATCTCAAAAAGGGGTATGACAAAGTTTTGAGGGATTCCTGTGGAGGTGTCTAGAGATGAAAGATGTTCTAGTGGTGTATATTATGGTGATAAAAGGCATGTATGATGAAGCCAAAACTCGGTAAGAATGTTGGGAGGAGACTCAGAGTATTTTCCTATTGAGATGGAACTTCATCAAGGATATGTGTTGATCCCTTTTTTTTTCCTAAGTAATTTATAAGCTAACACGATCTATTTTGTAGGAGGTTTTATGGTGTATAATATTTGTATATGACATAGTACAAATTGATGAAATGCAGGCTAATGTTAATGATAGATTAGACGATTGGAGACATACTTTGGAATATAAAGGGTTCGAATTGAGTAGGACCAAAACTGAATATTTCGAGTGCAAATTCAATGTTGTAAGGAATTAAGCAGACATTAAAGTGAAGGTTGCCACTCAATATATTCCCAATAGAGAAAACTTTAAATATCTTAGATCGATCATCCAGTATAGTGGCAATATCGATGATGATATCACATATCGTATTGGGGTAGCATAGATGATATGGAGGCTTGCCTCTGATAAAAAGAGACCACCTAAACTAAAAGATACGTTTTACGAAATGGTGGCTAGACCATCATTGTTATATGGGGTAGAGTATTGGCCAATTAAAAACTCACATATTTAGAAGATGCAGGTCATCGAGATAAAGATGTCGAGATGGATGTGTGGACATACAAGGAGTGATAATATTAGGAGTGAGACCATTGGGGAGAAGCTAAAGGTGGCCCCTGTGGCTGACAAAATGAGAGAAGGGAGACTGTGATGCCTTGGACATATGCAGAGAAGAAATACTAATGCTCCTGTTAGGAGGTCCGAGAGATTGGATTTAGGGGTTAAATGGAGGGGTAGAGGTAGAATGAAGCAGTATTAGAGGGAGGTTATTGGACAAGATATGGACAAAAACTCATCTCACTGAGTACATATTCTTAGATAGAAAGGAGTGGAGGTTGTGTATTAGGGTAGAAGGACAATAAGCTGGTAGGGATAGATTGATGTCGGCTCCTGTGATATAGTAGGTTAGTAGGATTAGTCCTGTCTTTATATCATGTGGTGTCATTATCCATCTTATATTTGATACTTTTATCATATTCACATAAGTTCATTTGCTTTTCATTATTAGTGATTTTCCTTTTCTCTTTTCTTTTCCCTTTTTCTATTTCTAGTATCTTCTGCTTATGAGACTTGATTTTTGAGATGAGGGTTTTTCGGAAACAGTCTCTCTATCTCTATAAGGTAGTGGTCAGGTCTACGTACATTTTATCCTCTCAGACCCCACTTGTGATATTCCACTGGGCATGTTGGTGTTATTTTTTCTATTTATTTCTCAATCATTCTACTTGTACGAATAAAAAATGACAAATTATTTGTTAATGAGTCTATTTTAGTACATATAAATCATCAGTAAGAAGAAAATCGTGCATAACTAAGAGTGTGACAAATTAATATGCACATATAAATTTATTTGGTAATTATATATGTATGCAATTATAATATTTAAATATGTATTCATACAGTAAGTTTAATTCGATATATTTTTTGCTTAAAACCAATATAAAAATAAAATATATCAATATTTAAAATGTACATTAAATTGAATCAAATTACTCTATTTTTAAAAATGTCATCTTCTCATCCGCTCTTCTTTTATCGAGAAAAAAGTTTATTTCTATACTCTTATTTCACTTATAATCACCTGTCCAGATTTGTTCAAGTTTTGATGACTAAAAAAAATAATGTAGCATTTTATATTAAGTCGTAGTAGAAAAAACAAAAATAACCTGTAACGACCTTTTGGGCCATTATGAGTGAGCCAAAGGTGAAAGCATTCGAGTAAAAATATTTTGGGGTTATCCCTTGAAAATATTAGGCCAGGTCAACTTTAAGATAAAATATAAGTAAAATGAGATCTAGAACGATTCGGTGTCATGACCCAAGCCAAGGGCCTAGGCGTGACACGGCGCAAGGGAAACCCGAAGGGACCCCAATCAAGCCTCTTAGAACATCATTGCACATCCTTGGTCGTAGAATCAACAAAAACAAGCATCAGGAGATAATAAAGTGGGACAACCGAGACTAAGAGAAAACACTTTCATATCATAGACATTAAGAACAATAGAGTCAAGGCTCTAATCTTGGATACATAACATATCAATCTAACAACTCCAATATATAGCTAAGAGCGGGGGCTAAGACAAAGCAACCAGGCTCACCCACATAGTCAAAATAGACAATGAATAAGAATATCTCAATACATAATAAGAGCAACATAGACTAAGGTCCTCGAAGTGGAGGACTCAACACAAGCTTGAGTACTACCGATCTAGCCACGTGGAGGAAGATGATTGACTAGGGCACCGGTTCCTACATGGTGATATCATGTAGGAAAGAGTATGTGTTAGTACGTTTGCATGTACTAAGTATGTAGGATGCAATGCAACAAGAGATGACACCTTGATCAAAATGCATACAATAGGCAATAGGCATAATATATCAATATAACATATACGTTCAATGCATAAGTAAAACATGCTTAAGTAACTCATGCTCATTCATATGTGTAGAAGAGACCAAGCCAGATTTCCAAAGTACAAACCCTAGGTAGGTTAGTGATGATTTCACCCATCACCCTAGTATGTGAGGTACAAACCCCTCATCAAGGTTAGTGATGATAGCACTCATCACCCTAGCGTGCGTAGTACAAACCCCTCATCAAGGTTAGTGATGATAGCACCCATCACCCTAGTGTGTGAGATACAAACCCCTCATCAATGTTAGTGATGATAACGCCCATCACCCTAGTGGTTGAGACATTAACCCCTCAACTAAGTTACCCGGATCAGGAATGGTCTAATGCAACACTTTATATAGAATATATCATATACATGAGCTCATTTGCTTATCATCATAGTCAATCATATCAGATCTCATACTTTGGACCTTTAACTCCTGAAGAAACCACATTGGATATTTTATCAAACACTTAGAGGGTGTGTAATGCTAGTATAAAACCATGAAATAGAGATACAATCATGCAAGAAAATCCATTATAAAACAACCAATCAACTCCTTGAAACTCCCTCAAGAAAGATACATCAAAAACCCTCCTCAAATATTATAATAAATCAAAGATTTATAGCTCAAAACATAGCAAAACAATCATAATTTCACCTAACTTTAACATAGTGTGCAGTGAATTTCATAATAAGCAAAATTCATTTGTAAATCATCTTTAAATCATGCAACTTGAGAAAAAGGAGGCTTGGGAGTTGTAGGTGAAAGGAACCCATGAAAGAATCCCACATATCTTAGCTTGGAGATGAACTTGGTGAAGATTGGAGATGGATACTTGAAGCTTGAAGAAGATCCTTGAAGGAAAACATTATCTTATGATGAGGGTTTGGGACTTGAATTTGGGAATAAGAATATGGCTAAGTGTTTTAGAGAGTATTGGGGAATGTTTAGGATGATACGAGGGTTAAATAAGGCTAAGTATAGGTAAAAACACAGTTGGGAACACTTAGGCCCAAGACCCAAAAGCCTTGGACCGAGATAGAAACCACTGACAACAAAATACACAGGTCTGCATCTGGTCCGCGACACGGACTTGTCGCAGAGGTCATATTAACACATGTCCACAATAGTTGTGTGACAAATAATTATTTATATCGTTCTAATGTTCACGCTCCAATAAGAAAGCGATCGTCGTCAGCAATTAACCTAACCAAAGGTCAGGATCGAATCTACAGGGAATATAGGGCTTGACTACAAGACTTCACTATTAATCTTTTCAAGTATCAATAAATAAAATCTATAAATGGGGTTTTTTTTGTAATTCAAAAACAAAAGTAAAATTACAACTATACTACTATGCCTGAAAACACTCAATTTTATGGACAACTTGGGAATTGTGTTCCCCATGGTTCATTGACTCGTTTACCCTAGGTAATATAACCACAATTTAAGAGTCGCATGTTGGATGGTAACTTAGGTTCTTCCAGCCCTCTTATGAAGGTGAAGGTCGAATTTCACCATGACGCTTAGTTGCAACCATAGCGTGCCAACTAACTATTACCAATTGTCCCAGTCTACTTCCCCTTGGTCAGGTTCGGTTGATTAGACGAGAAGACATCAATCAGATCTTGTCATCTACTTCCCTTTTCCTATTTGTCACTACCTTGGTCGGGATCATGATAGTAGGAAGGGTTTGGTGTTGGCCACCACCAAACAACAATCATAATGAAGGAAAATAGATAATTCATGCGAAACCCCAATCATAGAAATGCAATAACCCTAGTTCATCTCAAGTCAACTACCCATAGTTCCTGCAATCCCAATTTGTGGGTGTTTAGCTACTCATGGCTAAGGCAAAACAAGCAAAAATGCACATACAAGACATAAACGAGAGTTTACCAACAACAATGAAGAAAGTAGGCACCACAAGTTGCAAACCGATAAGCTTGATTGATCAACAATGAGTACAAGGCAAGATTTGCGATCCCAAAAATGAGTTTTCCAAGAGAGAACAATAAACTACTCTTAAAACTAAGAAAAGATACAAAAGAAAGTTGTAGAATGTCTCCTGGTCAAACACTTTCTAAAAAACCTAACTTAAACTATATATAGTATTTACAAAACAACCCTATAATTTGCACAGAAAAGATAGTTGGCAGCTTATAAGTCTCGCAGGTATGACTCGTAGGTCGAGGTCTCGTATCAGGTTCTTGGTATCTTGGACTAAACTAGTACGACCCATGGGTACGAGTTTTTGCTTGAGCGATGACTCATATGTTTCTCTCGCAGTCTTGGCCTTTAATTTTTGGTCCACATTTTAGCTCTCTGATTCTTGCTATGAGTCCACCTATACGTGTCGTAGTGAGACTTATGACTCATAGGATATCATCGTAAGGGTGACCTCTACTTAGAAGAGCTCTGAATTTTCGGTCTCTGATTTCTTGCTACGACACACCTTACGACTCGTAGATTGGGCTTCGACTCGTAAGTGTGTGCTCGTATGTCCTAAGCTTCAGCGAAATTTGTAATTTTTCTTCAAAATCATGACAACCTAACTTTTGTGCAAGAAAAACACAAAAAAACATAAAAACCATAAAAAGCCGTATCAAGGACTCACAAAATCCCTTGTTTTAGGCATCAAATGTGTTGTATTTTGACAGCACATCATTGTGCATCGTGGTGCTGCCGTGGATCGATTCGGGATAAGAAAATTTATGAAAATTGAAATTGCTAATCGTTTGCTCTTAAACTGGGGTTCCTTTTCCTCCTAATATTGACACCTGAAACAGAATATGAAGTCAAATTTTCGATATTACGGATTTTGGGATATATGAAATTTGAAATTTTGGGCATTCCTAGGCACATTTTTGGGCACTTTTTGGGGTCGTTTCAACATCTCCCCCTTGGGAACATTTATCCCCGAATGTAAAAGAGATGTACAAGATACGAGTTATCATCAATAAATCTGCCCCAACAAGAATGCAACATTACATTTATGCACCAATTTCAAAATCTCAAGATAAGTGTAAAATCATCATAAATTTGTCAACTTAAATATGAATGCATATGAATGAATAGGGTTTAAGATATAAAACTTGAAATCACATAGGGGACTTAGAATTAGTACCTTAGGCTTGAGTGGAGTGGAAGAGATAAGGATACTGCTTTTGTATGTCTGCTTCGGCCTCCCAAGTAGCACTTTCGATTTGTTGATTCCTCCAAAGGACCTTAACAGATGCCACCTCCGTGTTTCTCAATCTCTTCACTTACCTATCTAAAATCTGCACTGTAGTCTCCTTATAAGTCAAGTTATCCTCAACAACGGCGACAACATCATGAGGCACAATAGCATTAGGATCACCAACACATTTTCTCAACATAGAGACATGAATACCGGATGAACCAAATTCATTTCACTAGACAACTTCAACTCATAAGCTACCTTGCCAACCCTCTTCAAGACCTCACAAGGACCAATATATCACAGAATCAACTTCCCCTTATTACCAAAACGGACCAGACCTTTCATTGGAGAAACTTTTAAATAAGCCCAATTACCCACTTTGAATTCAAGTTCTCTTTTTCTTACATCGACATAGGATTTTTAATGATTTTAGGCTGTCTTCAATCTCTCCCTAATCATCCTAACCTTTTCCAGAGCCTCCATAACTAGATCCAGTCCCAATAAATCGACCTCTCCAACCTCAAACCAACCAACAAGTGATCTACAACTTCTTCCATAAAGAGCCTCAAAAGGAGCCATACTGATGCTAGAAAGATAACTATTGTTGTAGGAAAACTCAATCAATGGAAGATGTCCATCCCAACTACCCCTAACCTCCAATACACATGCCCTAAGCATATCTTCAAGGGTTTGAATGGTTCTTTCGGCTTGGCCATCCATTTGAGGGTGGAAGGTCATACTAAGGCGAACTTTTGTACCAAGACACCTTTGAAAAGACCTCCAAAAGTGTGAAGTGAATAGGGCACCATGATCCGATATGATGGTCAAAGAAGCACCATATAACCTCACTAAATCATGGATGTACAACCTTGCATAATCTTCAATCCCATATGTGGTCTTCAACGGTAGAAAGTGGGCCGATTTCTTCGTCCTTTCAACCACCACCCAAATAGAATCAAAACCTTTTCTAGTATTGGGCAACCCAACCACAAAATCCACATAGAAGTGGGAATCACTATGTCTTGGGTTAGGCCACCCGGCCTTTAATGTTCCGCTTTGACTTGTTGACAACTACAGCAACCGAAAAACGAATTTGGTAATATCCCTCTTCATACCTCCCCACCAATACACCTCTCTCAAATCTCTATACATTTTGGTGGACCCAGGGTGGATAGAATAAGAAGAATTATTAGCCTTATCAAGGATCTTCTCCCTCAAACTACCAACACAAGGCACACACAACCTACCTTGGTACCTAAGGGCACCATCTCCCTCTTTGGAGAAAACATCTAC
>JAABOM020062468.1:0-10237 GCA_011800125.2 Solanum clarkiae | reverse complement strand
AAAAAATAATAAGAATTATGTGAGAGTGCCACGTAGGTGGGCCTAACATTCTCTTTATATATATATATATATATATATATATATATATATATATATATATATATATATATATATATAAGCTTTATAGAACTTAGTATCCATGATGAAAGCATCAAATGAATGGGTCAAACAACGTATTCTATATGATCCTCTTTGAGGTAACATCCTTCTGATAAGGAAGAAATTATTCATATTAATATGTTCACCAATCATAAGGCAGACGGTAATACAAAGATCATAATTAAATTCTCATTTTTTATGTGAAGTTTTATTTAATACCACAATAGGCATAGTTTATTAGTATCAATTATTCTTTCCTTTGTTGTAACTAAAATAGTAACAAATAATTGAAGAGGAAACTGTTGCCCAAAGTTCAATTAAAGATGAAAAAAATCATATATATTTAAAAATCATTAACAAATGCAGATAATAAAGAATAGGAATACTATGAAAGCAACAACAACATAGATTTGTGAAGATATTAATATAAATCCACACTGGAATAAATAAAAAAAAAATTTAAATTGTCAAACACTGAGACCACCAAATTAAGATGTTTTGAAATACAAAAAAGGCAGAAGCGTAATAAAAGAAATATAAGAACGAAAATAACATTTAACATGAAGTTACGTACCCTTTTTTTCTTCCTAAAAGAGACAATAAACCTTCTTCTCCAACATTGATATTCTCTGCCTGTGTTGATATAGGATTTTAAAATCTTTTATGTAGTGAAAGTTGGTATAATTTCACTATTAATTGAATGAAGAATTTATCAAGAAGATGCTTAAAAGTGAAAGAAAAAGAAATAGGATGGAAGAATTTTGTATGATATCGCAAAAAGGCATTGTGTTTGCTTATAAACAAAAGACGTAATAAAAAACCACTAAAAAGTGAGGGGATAAAAATAAGATTTTTTTCTTAAAAAGGAGAATAGGAGGAAGAAAAAAGTAAAAAGGGAGAGATATGGACAAATAAAATACTTGTTCAATTTTAGTGAACCGGCAACATTAGTGGCTTTTGGGTTTTTTTTTTTTTAAAAATGATGGGTTTTCTAAAGTAAACAATTAAAATTGTTAATTTTAAATGTCAAAAATATATTTAAAATGTTAAATAATCAGCCTCGTTTTAGAGAGCACCACGTAGGCAGGCTGTCAATACTCTTTTATATGTGTGTGTGTTTATAAAAAGATAAATTAAATCATAAACAATTTTGATAAGAGAATAAATACTTTTTAAAAACTAAAATAAATATAATTATCAAAAGATATTTTATTTTTTCCTTCCCCTCATTCATGAAAGTTGGAAAAGAGAAAAAAAAAAAAAAGGAGGATGGGTTTGCGGGGAAAGGGGGTCACAATACAAAGAAGAAATTTTCGATAACCACTTTGTAAATTATAATCTTCCTACCAAACATTCTGGCAAAGGTTATAATAAATGACACTTAACGAGTCATAACAAAAGAAGAGAAATCTCAAATAATGCTCATATAGAAAAATTTGTGCTATGCATCTCTCGAGCGAAAATCTTCTTCTTTTGTAAATTAAACTTCTTTCCTCAGAGCAACAACTAAAAGAGAAAATATCGATTTATTCATCTGCACAAAAAAAAAACTAAGCCCAGACGTTAATATATTCTTATATAGCACGTTGAATAGTTTTCTTTTTTACTGTAAAAAAGTCTATTTACACTTTAAAATAAACAACAACAAACAACAACATACCCAGTGGAATCCCACAAGTGGAGTTTGGGGAGGATAGAGTGTACATAAACCTTATCACTACCTCATAGAGGTAGAAAGGTTGTTTCCTGGGAACTCTCGTCCCAAAACCCATAAGCAGAATAAACTAGATATGAAAAAAAGGAAAAGGAAAAGAAAGAGAACAAAAGGAGCGACTAATACGAAAAATCACATAATAGTATGCAAGTACAATAAAATCAACATATAAAAATGGATAATGACAACCCAAGATATAAAGGCACGACTAAACCTACTACCCTACTATACCCCACAGACAGACATCAATCTAACCCTACTGATCTATTAGCCTGCTACTCTAATAAGTGACCTCCACTCTTTTCTATCTAAGGTCATGTCCTCGGTGAGATGAAGTTTTGTCATATCTTGTCTAATCACCTCCCCTCAATACTTCTTTTATCTAGCTCTATCATTTTATGTAACCCTAAATCCAACCTCCCATACCTTCTAATAAGAGCATCGATACTCCTCTGTACATGTCCAAACTAACGCAGTTTCGCTTCCCTTATCTTGTCAGCCACAGGGTCCACCTCTAACTTCTCCCGGATGATCTCATCCCTAATCCTATCACTCCTGGTATGACCACAAATCCATATCAACATCCTCATTTCTGCAACCTGCATCTTCTGAATATGTGAATTTTTAATTGGCCAATACTTCACTCATATAGTAAGGATGGTCTAACCACCATTCTATAAAACTTGCTTTTTATAAGCTTAGGAGGTATCTTTTTATCACACAGTACTTCAGAGGCAAGCCTCCATTTCGTCCATGCTGCCCCAATACGATGTGTCACATCATAGTCGATATCGCCACTACTCTGGATGATAGATCCTAGATACTTAAAATTTTTTTCTTTTGGAGGTTGAGTGACAAACTTCACTTCAATATCAGCTTCATCTGTAGTAACATTGAATTTACACTCCAAGTATTCTATTTTAGTTTTGTTCAATTTGAACCCTTCGGATTCCAAAGTATATCTTTAAACCTCCAATCTATTATTAACTGTAGCCCGAGTCTCATCAATCAGATTTTAAAATAGTTCATCTTAATTTATGACTCAGCCAAAAAATATTTTTTAATTAATTAAATCAAGTATAATAATCTACTCAACGATCGAAGTTTTTAATTCACATTCAGGATCGATGGTCCAATTGTGCTAGAAAAAAGAATGACAAAGGTATTCAAGCCGAGTGATTAGTCATCAAAATTATAAATTTTTAAATATATCTGAACAATGATGCATTTCTAGTTTTGAAAGGTCAAAGAAATTGGAGGAAGGAGGAGTATCTACCAAAGCTAGATCAATTTAGAGTATTTGTGCAACAATTCTTGGTGCTACAATATAAATGTGTTTTGTCAATTCGATCAAAGAGCTAGAAAGTTTAATAAAATAGAAGTCTAAAAATTGTATTAATATTAGGCAGAATGCATAAATACCCCCTTTTACTTGAAGTTCTTTATTCAGTGAACATCTTAACTATTATCGATTTTAAATACCCTCCCCCACATCCCCCTACCCCGAACTCATTTAAAGTTGGATTGTGACACCCTCTAACGTCCACCTGTCATAGAAGTGGAGTACAAACTCCGTGAGGATGCATGAGGGTATAAATTTAGCCAAATCATACGTTCCCAAAGGTAACTTTAACATTTTTTCATATTTTTCTCTATAAATTAATTATTTCCTCTCTCTTCTCCATCATATCTATTTATCATTATTTTCCTTACTTTTCTCTCCCTTTTCAAATTATAAATTTTAAAAAAATTTCTCCTTCTTTCTTTGCTAAATTCATGAATTATAATAGGAGACTTGTTTCTTTATGTGAGAGTCCTCTAATCATAATTGGACAAATGATAACCCCGGACGTAGATTCCTCGGTTGTAGGCATTATGGGATATTTACTATTTTTTTCTTTTAATATCATATTACGTGTTTTTTTAACTATTATTTCATAGAACGCAGTCCTTGTTTCGAATTCCTTATAAGTTTTTTAAGTGTTATGGTCCTGAGTTTTCAAATCAAGCGAATGTTGTGATTTTGAATTTATTGAAGAAGACCAACAACCAACAAAAGCAACTGTAGTGGAGAATGATGTTAAAAATAATTTTGTAGATTAGCTTGATATGTAACGTAATAATGTTCTTTCAATTAGTATGATGTTGAAAAGATAATTATTTGTTTGTATTGCTGTATGTTTTGTTTTTTTTGACTAGGGATGTAAGTTTCATCTCATTAAAGCTATATATATATATATAATGGGTATTTTGCCAAACATAAATTTTCGATTCAATATAGATAGAAAAGCATACAAAACGTCTATTTTCAGGAAGGCATACCTAATAATAGCATAAATAGAGTCACTAATTGTTTCAACCAGCTACAACATACTTGAAATTCATAGTGTTTCATGTTTCAATCATCACAATACTTAAACAACCAACCACAATATACTTAAATCTTCACCAGCAAAATACAAAAATAATCACTAAATTGTATTTGGTTAAACAACCAGTAGTACTAAATAAATATCCCGTAGTTGTTATGTTTTGTTAAATAACCAACAGTACCAAAATAAACATTCAACAATACTAATAAGTACTCTTTAAAGGAGATTTTTCCTTGCCTTTTGCCTTCGTCAGAATTTCAGCAGCTTTTGATCTGGTTTGGACTTGAAGTTGTCTTTGTGTAATAGCTTATTTACCTTTCCACTTCAGTCCCTTGGTAGATTGATAACCAATATCACCTGTCACTTGTGCTGAACTTTGTACAACAGTATTAACCACCCTCCTACACTTTGCCATATTACAACATCACAAGTAGAATCATATATCACCCTATTACTCTTTTTTCTTCCCCCTTAAACACTTTCCTTCAAGTTTATCATCAGAAATTGGCAATAATTCATCATCACTTTGAAAACTATTAAACTCAGAAGTGTCATAGTATGGCTCATCCTCTATTATCTTATCCTTGAAATTTTTTTTCCCTTATCAATATCTTCATGCCCTTCATCCAGCACTACTTCACCCAAAAAATTCTTTATTTTTTCCTTCTTCTTATTCCTCTGATTTTCTCTAATAAATTTTCTCACATCCTCCTTCACAATCCTCAGCTCCTCATGTACATTACTTCCATAGTTAATAGAATAGTTAAAATCTTCATCATCATTGTCAGAAGGTTTAAATTCTTCTAGAACTGAAGTTTGATTTTCCTGTGGGACAGAAGGTTGGTTTTCTTGTGGGACAGAAAATTAATTTTCTTAAGGGACAGAAAGTTCAACTTCATCTTCAAAATCAGTCCAATCTATCGAAGTAAAAGAAGAACCTAGCCTTGGATCTTGGTTTTTTCTTGGACAGTCAAAGAACCACCAGATTTCCTAGTACAATCTCCAAGGGCATTAAATGACTCACAAACTTGACTTAGGCATGACTAATTTGCCCTTCAGAGGGACTTATATCTTCTATAATTGAATCATCACATACATATATTCCTATAGTGAGACGGACTTGGAGCCAGGCGTGCAAACTTGTGCCAACATATAATGTCCCCGACCATGCAAAAACAATGCAATGTCATAAATATCCTTATCTTTTTTCAATTCAACCAAATCAGCCCTTACAGATGAAACTGCGTAAGTCCTTCCTAACTTAGTAATTCCAAAAGACTTAGCATAATCTGCAAGTTCAGGAATTGACAAATGATCTTCATCCACATTTAGCATAATCTGCAAGTTAAGGAATTGACAAATGATCTTCATTCACATTGAACACATGTTTAGTCCTACCCCCAATATATATTTGACCTACCTCATTCATCAACATACCCCCAAATTTGAACCTCAAGTTAATGAACTTAGAAGTCATGTATCAACCTATAATCACAGTCATATTCACAAACATTCAACAATAGAAACATAAGTATAAGAAAATTTACAAAACAATACAATAATTATAAGAAAATTTACAGAATAGTACCATGTATTAGAAGCCTGAAAAATGATTTTACTCACAAAATTTCAATTATATAAAGGAATTTTACAAAAATACCCAAGGATAAGAATACCAAAATATTGGAATCAGAACCCTAGAATCTCAATATTACTAAAAAGCCTATCAGAAACCTTAGTACTCATGCATGCATAAACTGAATAAGTTTACAATAATACATGCAGTAAGTTGATAGCTAAGATGAAATGTAAGCCCTAGTCGAAAGAAAAAATCGACAAATAAAGGCATGTGACCAAACCCTAGTAAAAAACAGCCAAAAAAATTATCAATAACAAAAAGTAAAGATGAAATCAAAGCTCTAGTCAAAGGAAAATAAGAGCAAGAAAATGTGACAAAATCCTGTTTAAAAAATTAGCAAAGAAAACAAACAATTACACAAAGAAATAGTGGATAATCACTTACTTTGTAAGAATTTTAGCCAAATTCAAACAAGCAAAAGCTTCACCAACTATCACCTTCCCAAACTGAGCAAAACCTTCCCAAATCGAGCAAAATATTCACCCAAACCCTGATTACCCTTTTCTTAATGAGTCAAAACCCTTCAAAATGAGTCTCAAAATATTGAAACTGAGAAATAATCCTTTACACTTCTCAGAGACGTGTGGAAGTTGAAGGAGACTTTAGGAAGAAAATGAAAATTCTAGAAAATCAAAGTGACTTTTGGAAGGAAAGGAAGTGACTTTTGAATTGGCCAATTTGATTGATCAATTAAATTAAAAAAAAGGCTCCATATTAATTTTTTAACCCAACTGAATATCCATGTCGGCTTAACTTTCACCATGTCATGTGCATGAATACACGACAGACATGGGTAGATATTAGAGGGTGTCGCGATCCAGCTTTAAATGAGTTCGGGGCAAGGGGGGATTTAAAACGGGTAATAGTTAATGTGTTTACCGAATAAAAAGCTTCAAGTACCCGGGGGGGGTATTTATGCATTCTGCCTTAATATTATGAACAATTAATTATAAATGATTTTTGTCAATTTGAAAAGACTTGAAAATATTTTTAAAAAATGAGAGAACAAAAATTATATTAAAATTGTGACACTTTAATCGTAACTCCTGAAACCTAATTAAACAATTTTGGTACAAAAAAGATAAAATCTAATACACATTTAAATTAAATCCTTATTTTTCATGTTTGTGTAATAATATACTTTTAAGTTTACTGAGAAATAATCAAGCAAACCCTAAATGTTAGTTCATAAATAAAGATAAAATTAAACGACTATTTAATAATTTTAAGTCGAGTGAGTTGTACAGAAAAGATATAATATGATACGCATTTATATCAAATCCTCCATTTTTCATATTACATAACAATATACTTTTAAGTTTAATGAAAAAAATTAAATAAACTTTAAAAGTTAGATCATAAATAAAGATAAAATTAAACAACTATTTAATGACCGTATTTCGAGTGATTTGTACAAAAAAAAATTTGATACGCAGTTAAAGTTTATCCTCATTTTTCATACTTGCATAACAATATACATTTAGGTTTAATAAGGAAAATCGGGCAAACCCTAAAAGTTAACTCATAAACAAAGATAAAATTAAACGATGACTATTTAATCCTATTTCGGGTGATTTGTAAAAAAAAAAAAAAAATTTAAGACGCATTTAAAGTTTATTTATTTTTTCATATTTGCATAAAAATAGAATCTAATACGTACATGGTACACACATGCAATACAAACAACAACATACTCGTGGAATCCCATAAGTGAAGTTTAGGAGTGTAAAAATGTACGGGGAGGATAAAAATGTATGCAAAGCTTACTACTACCTGATCGAGATAGAGAGACTATTTTCCAAAACCCTCGTCTAAGAGACATACATGCATTGCACATGTCATAAAACTAATTATATTTAAATTAATAATATAATACAACACAATCATTTACGACCATCCAAACAAGGGGCAGGAGTATAATAAATAAGAAAAAAGAGTGTAAAATGCTCAAGGAAAGGAAAAAAAGGGTGTAAAATGCTCAAGTGCAATGTCGATAAAACCTAGGTAAAAATGAAACTCCTCTCTTAGCTGCTAAGTATAAACAGTGGGAGAACTCCATTGATGAAGCTGCTCTCTCTTCCTCTCAACATCTAGAGCTCTCTCTTCCTCTCTTCCAATTCAATGGATTACAATCGCAACCGAAGGGCTGGAATTCCGCCGAGCCTAACCTTTTACCCTAACCATTCACCGTTGGCGGTGACTCAATCCAGTCAATCCGCATTTCAAAACCCTAACCCTACTTCTGGACAGGGTTTGTTCTTTGGTTATGGACAAACCAGTGGTGCAACTAGGTCTGTGGAAGCAATGCCGGTGTATTATCAGGATCCGAATGTGGTGCGACTTTTGGGATCAAATGGCCCTTTCGGGCTTGGTGAGGTCAGTTCCAATACTACTGTTGTTGTTTATCTGTTGTCAATTTGCCATCCTTGAATATCACGGCATTGGAGCAATTTTGATATACTCGATGTGTTCTATCTATGTAGGATATCTTAATTGGATTGATGTGTTGTATTAGTTGCAACGAAGTGAAATATGAATGTTTGAAATAAATGGTTAAGCCCGTGTCTTTTTAGCTAGTTGGTGAGACAATAGATTACCAACGCGATGATCTGTAGCTGGTCTGAGAGGATGATCAGCCACACTAGAACTGAGACACGGCCTGAAATGTTCCCCACGGGATTGGTCTAGGAGTTTGATGAGTTTAAGTACAACCTAGGGAACATAGGTGGATTTTCTTATCTTTCTACATCTTGGTGGATAGAGTTATTCTACAGATAGGGTCGGAGCTAGAGGGTATAAGGGTGTTAAATTGCTGGGGAACTTACATTGTATATAAAAGGTCAATTTTTATTTTCCTGTTGTGCATACATAGTTCTTCGCTGCAGTGTAACTCAAACATTCTTTTGTCGGGAGAGATATAATTGAGTTTTTAACAGTTGCTAAATTCATATGAATAATATCATTAGTTGAATGATACTAAACATTGCGGGGCATCCTGAAATGGAAAAGTTAGAGTATATAAATTGAAATAAAGAGGGAGTAATTTTGGTGTCTTTCAAGAATTACCATCGGTATCCTTTCGCCTGTTTACTTCTAATTATGGAGGGATTATACTGATTTTAGTGTCATCTAATAATTATATTTTTCAAACGATTGTAAAATCATTAATTATTTTTGCTTGTTTCTTATTTGAAGTAGAGTCCGCCATTCAAATTGATATCTCAAAGAAGGGACGGACACTTACATAATCTAGCCTAGTCCATAACTGTTTCTGCATCTTGTTTCTCCCATTTCCTTCTAATTCCTATAGATGAGTACTGATGGCAAAATTAATGTGATGAAGAACAATCTGCATTTTGGGAGTAGATTTCGGTGGAAATTCGGGAAGGTCTAAAGAAAAGATCCGAGATGGGTTGAGTCTCTTTCTTTCCGAATTCACCTCCAAAGCTACAGCCGAACAAGTAATGGAGGGGGACTAGGTGTGCTTGAAAACCCTTGCTAAATTCCATAGTGGAGCCCTAGGGCAGGAACTTTAGAGGAGAACAAGGAAATCGATCCACCTATGGACCCAAAGGGTGTTCAAGGCTATCAATGATTTTTGCGGAGGTTGAATCGAAAAGGAGGAGGAAACTAACCTACGGAATCACCTCAAATAGGTAAGAATTAAGATCCAAGGGGATGATGACAATATTTTGTAGGTGTTAGCGGAAAGTGAAGGTATGATCTTCAAGATGCAAATCTGGCTGAAATTCCAACGAGTTTTTCGCCAAAAAAGAGATAGTGCTGATGATCTTTACCCAACGGTCCTTACAAAGGAAACCAAAGGGGAAAGAGAGGCACGACGATATCTATAAAGACCAGAAGGACGGTGTTAGGTCAGAGCTGCATGTCTTGTCACGTGCTGACAATTCAAATAATGGGGGTCGGGTAGTAATAAAGTCTAATTGGGCCTAGAGAGTTCACCAAGCCCAAGCCCCAAGCCCCCGCCGCATATACAACAGCTATGACTAAAGTGAAAGAACATGATATGCACATGATCTCATTTAAAGCCGTCAAAGACTTAGCAATTCAATTCCTTAAAGCTTGTTGAATCACGGGAGACAACCACTGAGAAGAAGAAAATAGCGGAGGTGGCAAAGAATCACCTTCAAAGGAAATTGCACACATGAAGCAGCACGAAATGATGCAGACCAATGGATTTTTTTTTTTTTTTTTTAAAATGGTAATTGTTTCTATTATCCATAAAACAGTACATAGGTTGTACTGAGAACCATATTTACATGAGAAACTCTAAAAACACTGACCTATCCCTATAATGAGTCTAAGACATCAATGGTAGAGACAATACCATTAGAGTACATCTGATTACACCAAAAACATAGAGTCAAAATGCAATTCAGTTTGACTTGTTGC
>JAABOM020062467.1:0-10237 GCA_011800125.2 Solanum clarkiae | reverse complement strand
AACACGAGATTCAAGCACTTTTGAAAATTAGTGCTAGTTTGACCAACCCATGTCATGTTTAATTTGAATTGTACTAGTATTATAAGGTGGTGGGGGGTGTTACAATTGTCCCTTCGGTGCTGGATGATGATGATGATGTTTTCCCAAAGATAGTTGAGAGCAAAGATGTAGAAATCAGAGATGTTCGTGCCAAGGATTGAGCGAGTGATGCTACAGAGATGCCACAAAAGTTGAAGCCCTTTCCTAGACCTTCTTCTCATTTCCCTTATAGAATCAAAAAGTAGGAGGAAGAAGGTAAATACAAACACTTCCTCTCCATGCTTAAACAACTCTCCATCAACATCCCTCTCATTGAGGCTTTGTATAAGATGCCTAGGTATGCAAATTACATGAAGGACTTGGTCACAAAGAAGCGGTTTATGAGCTATGAGCACTCCCAAGAGCTTTAACATTGCAGTGCGATTTCTATAAGGTGCTTGGTGCAGAAATGAAAAGATCTCAAAGAATTTACCATACCCTGAAGCATTAGAGATGTTGATTTTGCAAGGGCATTATGTGATCCAGGTGTCAGCATAAATTTGATTACCCTTGCGGTCATCAAGAAGCTCGGACTAGGAGCCCTTACTCCTACGAGCATGTAATTGTTGATGACTGATCGAGCACTGATGAAGCCCATGGGGATACTGTATGAAATCCTCATTAAAGTAGAAAAATTCACATTCCCCAAAGACTTTGTGATCCTTGATTGCAAAGTTGACTTTGAAGTCCTAATTATTTTGGGAAGATCGTTCCGAGCCACTAGGCAGAACTACTGGACATGAAATTTGGCCAACTCGATCAAGTTTCGATTGAATGGCAAAGAAGTCATCTTCAACTTCTGTTAGTTGATGAAGAGGTAAGATGACTTGAAGATGGAAGTTTTGGAACATGGTGAAGTCTGAGTAACCAATATATTTGATGTAATAGTGGTAGTTTTGTTTTGCTTTTATCTTTTAGGCTTTTAGGCAGTTTAATTTTTTGCATTTTGGTTTTAATTTTAGGACTCTGGAGTGGTGGCATATAAGGCAACAATGTGATTTGTGAAGTACTATGCAGGTACAAGACCAAGTCAGCCATCTTGGGATGAAGAAGCAACAAGAAGTGCTTCTACGACTAGTTCTATGGGTCGTTTCTAAAATCATGACTCATACACTAACCAGTAGAACACTTCCAGTGAGCAAAATAATGTGAAATGCAGTCCCTGAGCCAAATTTATGTCCCATATATAAAACTATGGGCTGTTAATAGGACTCATGGACTCCGGGTAAATTTTCCACATTTATCAATGTGTTGGTGTGAAACACCCCTCATGTGCTTCGCAAGTCCCCATAATCATAATTTTCATATATCGCAAAATCCATCCGTGATTTCAAAAATCTTTCTTCATATTCTTGATCAGAGGGAAAAATTGAGTAGGAAATGCGTATAACTCAAATTTTAGAAGACCCGTAGCAAAAATTAATTTTTGCTAATTTTTGAATTCCAGTGGTTGTCCGCACCCTAGCCACAACGCGCCAGGGCCATGGAGTAGTGCATCTTTTCAGGCGCGTTTGGTCCGCATCATGCTAGGAGCGCAGACCAGTGTAAGTTTTTCCTTAGTTTTCTCATTTCTTCCAGGGGAATTTAGATAATGACCCAATGCCCATTTAAACATGGAACCTTCTATACTTAGCTATTTTTCAACTCTATAACTCAAAAACCCTCTCTAAACCCTCTCTAAGATTTTATCAAATCTCCCATTCAAATTCAAGGATTTCAATTTCAATTTTGAAACTCAAGAACCCATCTTAAGCTCCAAGTCTCCATCAAGTTCATCTCAAGAGACTTAAGGTTTAAGGTATGTGGGTCTTCATCCATAGGTCCTTTCACCCATAGAGCCCAACCTTCTCTTTTTGTGAGAATTGCATGACTGCAAGTTATATTACTTATAGTTATCTTTTATTATGAAACATGAACATACGTTATGTTCGGATTTAGCAAGTATTCAGTGATTATGCTTGAATATCTACCTTAAGCTTATTCCATGAATTGATTTTATCTATTGAGACTATAGATGATTTGAGCTATGAAATCATGAACTATTATAAGCTTTTGTAGTGGATTTCAAGATAAAATAAGTGAGGATTTTACTACAATATTGGTGGGTTAATTTGCATTGAGCTTATTCATAATTGTTTTATTCTTGAATTCCATGATTTTGAAAAAGTATCGTGAACCCACTATGTGTTCGATAAAATTACATGACAAGAATCCTCTAGTTGTTGCTGAACTATTATATGATTGACAAGTCATGTTTTTAAGATATTTGTGGGCTTCCAAGCATGAATTGAAATCATGATGGGTCATTATGATCTACAACTGAACCATTGAGGCTTTATGCTAAGTTTTATGTTCTTGTGAATTGTGAAGCCTACTAGAAGGGGTCATGAATCATGTTGTACTCCTCACCCTCTAGTACAAGGCAAATGTCTACTTGAAGGGGCTGTGAATCATGTTATGTATCTTGCCTCATATACAATTTTATTATGATGCATTACCTAATGTCTACATGAAGGGCCATAAACCATGTTACAAGTGTTACCCTAATGTTCGACTTAATATCATGTACTATCCGCTACCTACTAGATAGGGTCATGACTCATGCTATACCCTTTACCCTTTAGTACAAGGTATTTGGATGAGCCAGTCATGTCACGATAGTGTGTGGGACAAGCTATGCAAGTATGAGTACTCTCAAGCATGTTACACCTGAGCATTCATTATACATGCCATAATGAGCTCATGTTATTGCCTATAATTATGCATCTTGATTATTATGCTCATGGTTCTTGTTGCATACCACCCCACATACTTAGTATATTCTAAGTAGTAATGCATAATTTTTGCCTACATGATGTCACCATGTAGGGAACGGAGCTCCTATTAATCAACCTTCTCCACATGACTAGTCAGGTCGTTCAAAGCTAGCTCTTGGTGAGTTCTCACAATCAGGGACAAGAGTTATTTCCTTTCATATTATTTTGAGACTTGTTCTTTATGATGGATACTTAATATTATGAGGGTAAGCCCGAGAAGTGTCTTGGTGAAACAACCCCAAATAGTGCCCAAAAATGTGCCTCGGAAGTGCCCGAAATTGTAGTTTCCATATATCTCAAAATTCATGCATAATACTAAAAATTCGACTTCATATACTTGATCGGGGGGAAAAATTGTGTGGAAAATGGGTCTAACTCAGATTTTAGAGCAACCGTACCAAAATTTCAAATTTTAAAAATTTGATTTCAAGAATCAATCCACGATGGTACCGCGACACGCAACTATCGTGGACCTATGTAAAACTGTCCTTCGCATTGGGTCCGCATCATGGACCAGAGATAGACCTATGTTATTTTTCTACTAGTTTTTCCAATTCAGTCCAAGGCTTTTGGGTCTTGGGCCTAAGTCTTCTCATGTGTGGAAATAGCTATACTTAGCCATATTTTACCTTTATATCACACAAGACATTCTCGTATACCCTCTTAAACACTTAGACAAATATTTCACCCCAAATTTCAGATCCCAAAACTTATCCGGCTCTTAAGGATTTCACTCAAGCATCAAGTCTCCATTTCTTATCTTCATCAAGGATTCTCTAAAGTCAAGGTATGTGGGTTTCAACCATTGGGTCCTTTCGTCAATGGTGCCCAAGATTCCCTTAGCTAAAACTCATGTTTCGAAGTTGATTTACTTATGGGTCTCACTTACTATGAATTTGACTATGAACTATGTTGGGGTTTTATAAAAGTGTGACTGGTTAAGCATATTTTGAATTTGAATCTTTGATCTATCTTGAGATTTTGATAAAGGATTTTGATGTATATTTCATGAGGGTATTACCAAGTGTTGGTGGGTCATTTTACATTGAAGTTACTTACATGACCTCACTATTGAATTACATGATTTTACACTAGCGTTGCACATCCACCAAGTGTTTGATAAAATATT
The DNA here is from genome assembly GCA_011800125.2 of Solanum clarkiae. Lineage (NCBI taxonomy): Eukaryota > Viridiplantae > Streptophyta > Magnoliopsida > Solanales > Solanaceae > Solanum > Solanum clarkiae. Next base: position 6,214 of record JAABOM020062467.1, on the reverse strand, counting down.
CGGTTAATGCTTTTTGAGTTGTTGAAGGCCTAATGCATGGTATATGAGTTAAATGACTTTATGATGATGACAGAGATGTGTATATGTGTTGATTTTCATGAATGGTATTTATAGTATTGAAAGTTGATTAATTGCCTCATTCGGGGATAGTAGGCCCTAACTACCATGTGGGAAGGAGGGGTATGTACCTCAATTGCTTTGTTTGGAAGGTTCTAGGTCCATGCAACCACTTTGGGGTTTTTTTACCTCAATTGCCTCACTCAGGAGGTAGTATGCCTGCGCAACCACGTTGGGGTGTTTGTACTTCAAGTGACTCGCTCGGAAGGTAGTAGGCCCGTGAAACTATGTTGATGAGTTTGTATCTCATTTGCCTTGCTCGGGAGGTAGTAGGCCTGTGCAACCATGTTGGGGGGTTTGTACCTCAAATGCCCCACTCAGGAGGTAGTAAGCCCGTGCAACCATGTTGAGGTTTTTGTACCTCATCCACCTCGCTGGGGAGTTGGTAGGCCTGTGTAAACATATTGGGGGGTTTTGTACCTCAATCACCATGCCAAGAAGGTGGTAGGACTTGGTTACTAATGATGGTCTCTTCTTATGCTTGTAATATATTCTATGTAAGCATGTTTTACAAGAATAATTCATGAATGCTATATTGCTATATGCTCATATATTGCCTAAATATGCATTTTGATTATGTTGCATATCTCTTGTTGCATTGCATTCTACATACTTAGTACATTCAAATGTACTAATGCATACTTTATGCCTAGATGATGTTATCATGTAGGGATCAGAGCACCACTTGATCATCCTCCTCCTCCACATGGCTAGTATGATTTCTCTCAAAGCAAGTTGGTGAGTCCTCAACTCTGAGGACATAATTCTCTTGATTATGCTAAGATTAATTCATTTTATGTTATGACTATGACGGTGAGCCCGTTTGCTTATCTTGGCCCCGCTAAGTTCTATGTTTAGAGGTATTGTTGGACAAGTTATGTAATGGTGCTATGAGTTTGATTCTCATTGACTCTTTTGACGTTTTATGATATCCAAGATGTCTGATAGCCCTGTTTATCCCTATTTAGTATTCTTTATCATTATGTTATTGATTCTGTGACCAAGGATGTATGACATGTTAAGAGGCTTGCTTGGGGTTCCTTTGGGTTCCCTATGCGTTGTGTCACGTGTAGGCTCTAGGATTGGGTCGTGAAATACTTTTTATTAGAGTACTAGGTTGTTAATGATCCTCGACATCCAATAAACCGCATTAATTAAAGTCTTATTCATGGTTGTGATATGCACCACAATATGAGTAAGAGGCTATGAGACATTTTTGAAAATGTTTCCCTTATTCTTACTCTATGTTGTGCTATAGAATTTAAGGTAAAGTTTCCCCCCAATGGTTGTTCTTTGCTATGCTAGATCATTCCTAATACAAGAGGAAGAGGAGCCTACACACCCGAGGAATAACCGGCTCATGGTGAGCTCTGGGATGCTCTCACTTTGCTAGCTCAAGTTGTGGCTAATCAAGCCAACCAAGGGGCCTAAGCCCCTCATCCTCATACTCTAGCATCTCAGGTAAAGGACTTTGTGAGGATTAACCTATTGGAGTTCAATGGGTCTAAAGAGGATGAGGACCCTCAAGAGTTTATTAATAAGGTTTACAATGTGTTGGCTATCATGGGTGTAAGGTTGGAAGAGAAGGCAGAGTTGGTAGCTGACCAACTCAAGGGGGTGACTCAAATATGGTATACTCAATGGAAGAAGGAGAAGGGGAAAAATAGTATGATTCTATTGGAGGAGTTTAAGGCGGCTTTCCTCAGTCGGTTCTTCCCTCTTGAGCTTAGGGAGGCCAAAACGATAAAGTTCCTGAATTTGAAGGAAGGGTCTTTGAGTGTGAAGGAGTATGTCCTCAAGTTCAACCAACTCTGAAAATATGCACCTCACTTGGTTGCCAACCCAAGTCTAGAATGAATATGTTTGTGATGGGTGTATCTAATTTTGTGAGTGAAGAATATCGTACCACCATGTGGATAGGTGACATAGACGGCGCCTTATGACTTATGCCGAACAGTTGGAGGGGGAGAAATTGAGGATGAGAAGGGGGCTTGAAGCCAATAGGGCCCATTGTGATGGTAAGTTCTAAGGTCTTAAAAGAGGCTGGTTTCTTCAAGGTCAAGGGCCTTCTCATGCTCATAATAGAAGGTTGGCCAATGACTATCCAAGGGTCCAAGGTGATGGTTGTGTGGGGCCTAATGCTATGTTTCCAAGATGTGGTAAGGGTAATAGTGGCCCATGCTTGAGGGCTACTAATGCTTGCTATAGTTTTGGGGAAGTAGGCCACAAGATGATAGATTTCCCTCATAACCGGAACAGGGGTAAGGGGGTTCGCCCGCAATGCCGGGGTGCTGGTTCTTTTGGGGAGATGAGGTCAACAAGGTGGTGCTCAAAGGCACAGTTGGTTCTATGCACTCCAAGGGAGACAAGGGGTTGATAAGGTACCCGATGTCACTGGTATGTTAAAAGTCTTTGATTTTGATGTGTATGCATTGATAGACCCGGGTGCCACTCTTTCTTTTGTTACCCCTTTTGTTGCCTAAAGATTTCATGTTGAGCCTGAATTATTGGTGAGTCTACTCTCATTGGTACATGTATTGTTGCTAAAAGGTCTATAGAAATTGTCCCATTTGCATTTTGCATAAAATATTGCCTTGTGATTTTGTTGAGTTGGATATGGTTGATTTTGATGTTATTCTTGGGATGGATTAGTTGCATGCATACTATGCCTCTATTGATTGTAGAACTCGTAGGGTCAAGTTCTAATTCCCAGATGAACCCATCCTTGAGTGGGAGAGTCAAGATGTGGTGGTCAAGCATAGGTTTATCTATTGCATTAAAGCCCAAAAGTTGATTTCTAAGGGGTGTCTCTATTATCTTGTGAGGGCTAGGGATGTTGCATCGAAGGTCCTTCCTATAGAGTTGGTCCCGGTGATAAATGAGTTCCTTGATGTCTTTCCAAATGACCTTCCTGGTGTTCCTCCTGAAAGAGAAATAGATTTTTGTATAGACCTCCTTCTTGATACTCACCCCATTTCTATTCCCCCTTACTATATGGCCCTGGTAGAGTCAAACGAGTTGAAGGATCAATTGAGATATTTGTTGGAGAAAGGTTTCATTAGGCCTAGCCTCACCTTGGGGTGCACCGATGTTATTTGTGAAGAATAAGAATGGTCTCTTAGAATGTGTATTGACTACCGATAACTTAATAGGGTTACCATCAAGATAAGTACCCTCTTCCAAGGATTGATGATTTGTTTGACCAACTTCAAGGGGCTACTGACTTCTCTAAGATTGATCTTCAGTCCGGGTATCATCAAGTGAAGGTGAGGGAGTGTAACATTCCCAAGACGGCCTTCTGCACTAGGTATGGATATTATGAATTTGTGGTTATGTCTTTTGGGTTGACCAATGCATCGACTATCTTCATGGATCTTATGAATAGGGTCTTTAAACTCTTCCTTGATTTGTTTGTGGCGGTTTTCATTGATGATATTTTGATCTATTCTCATAGTGAGGAGGAGCATGTGGCTCATTTGAGGGTATTGATACAAAGATTAAGGGAAGAGATATTGTATGCTAAATATGAGAAGTGTAAATTTTGGTTGAAAGAGGTTGCCTTTCTAGGTCATGTGGTGTCGGGGGATAGTATAAAAGTGGACCCTGTAAAGACGGATGTGATTAGAAATTGGCCTAGATCATTGACCCCATCAGAAATTAGAAGCTTCTTGGGTTTAGCGGGTTAGTATCAGAGATCTGTGAGTGGGTTCTCTTCTATTACTTCTCCCATGACTAAGTTGACTCTAAAGAAGGCTAAATTTTTATGGACTGATGAGTGTGAAAAGAGTTTTCAAACTTTAAAAGATAAGCTTGTGTCCGCTAATATCTTTTCTCTATCGGAAGGGTTAGAGGGGTTTGTTGTGTATTCTGTCAAATTGGTTTGGGTTGTGTTTTGATGCAAAATGGTAAGGTGGTAGCTTATGCTTCTGGGCAACTCAAAGTGCATGAAAAGAATTATCCTACTTATGATCTTGAGTTGGCCGTCATGGTTTTTCCTTTGAAAATTTGGCATCATTATTAGTATGTGCATGTTGATGTGTTTATCGATCATAAGAGTCTCCAATATGTGTTCACTCAATAAGATCTCAACTTGAGGCAACGAAGGTGGTTAGAGCTTCTTAAGGATTATGATATGAGCATGCATTATCATCCCGGTAAGGCTAATGTTGTGGCTAATGCTTTGAGTAGGGTGTCTATAGGTAGCCTAGCTCATATAGATAGTAGTGGCAAAGAGGTGACTAAAGAGGTCCATCAGTTAGCTAGATTAGGGGTTAGATTGGAAGAGGTTGATAATGATGGTGTTGTGGTTGTTGATGGTTCAAACTCTTCCTTAGTTGATGAGGTAAAAGCAAAGCAAGATCTTGATCTCTCCTTGTTAGAATTGAATACCTTGGTGATAGAGGGCAAGGTGGAGGTTTTCTCCTAAGGGGGAGATGGTTCCCTTAGCTACCAAGGTAGGTTGTGTGTGTCTTGTATTGATGACTTAAGAGAGAAGATCCTTGATGAGGCTCATAATTCGTCTTATTTTATTCATCCCGGTTCTACAAAGATGTATAGAGATTTGAGAGATGTGTTTTGGTGGGGATGTATGAAGAAAGACATTGCCCAATTTGTATCCAGTTGTCATAGTTGCCAACAAGTCAAAGCCGAACACCAACGGCCAGGTGGCCTAACCCAAGGCATAGAGATTCCTACTTGGAGATGGGAGGAAATTAACATGGATTTTGTGATTTGGTTGCCTAACGCTTGAAAGGGTTTTGATTCTATTTGGGTTGTGGTTAATAGAATGACAAAGTCGGCTCATTTCCTACCGGTTAAGACTATTATGGTGCTGAAGACTATGCTAAATTGTACATTCATGAGTTGGTGAGATTGCATGGGCTGCCCTTGTTTATCATATTGGATCATGGTGCTCAATTCACTTTACACTTTTGGAGATCCTTCCAAAGGGATCTTGGGACCAAGGTGCTTAGTACGCCATTTCACCCTCAAATGGATAGCCAAGAAGAAAGAACTTTCCAAACTCTTGAGGATATGCTTAGGGATTGTATTTTAGAGTTTAATAGTAGTTCGGATGATCATCTTCAGTTGATTGAATTTTCTTATAATAATAGTTATTATTCTAGCATTGATATGACTCCTTTTGAGGCCCTCTATGGTAGACGTTGTAGATAACAGATTGGGTGGTTTGAAGTGGAAGAAATGGCTTTGTTTAGTCCGGGTCTGCTTATAGAGGCTATGGATAAGGTAAGGTTGATTAGAGAAAGGTAGAAAATAGCCCAAAGTCGTCAAAAGTCCTATGTCGATGTGAGGAGAAGGGAGCTTGAATTTAAAGTTGGTGATTGGGTCTATTTGAAGGTGTCATCCATGAAGGATGTGGTTCATTTTTGTAAGATGGGTAAATTAAGCCCAATATTTATGAGTCCTTATAGGGTGTTGAGGAGGTTTGGTAAGGTGGCCTATGAGTTAGAGTTTCCTAGTGAAATGGACGTGGTTCATCCGGTGTTTTATGTATCCATGTTGAGGAAATGTGTGGGTGATCCAAATGCTATTGTCCCATTGGATATGTGGGTGTTGTTGAAGATAACTTGACTTATGAAGAAGTTCTATTAGAGATCTTGGATAGACAAGTGAAAAGGTTGAGGAACTAGGATGTTGCTTCCGTTGAGGTCCTTCGGAGGAATCAACAAGTCGAAAGTGCTAAATGGGAGGTCGAAGCGAAAATACAAAAGCGATATCCTTATCTCTTCCATTCTACTCAAGCCTAAAGTGCAAAATTTAAGTCTCCTATGTGATTTCAAGTCTTATATGTCAGCCCCTATGTCATTTGCATGCATTCAAGTTTGTATTGACAAAGTTCATGGTGATTTTAAAACTTACGCTGAGATTTTTAAAAATGATGTATCAGTGTATTATTGCATTCTTGCTGAGGCTGATTTCTTCATGATTACTCTTCTTAAGTACGTTTTTTGACTTTCAGGGATGAATGATCCCAAGGGGGAGATATTGAAACAATCTCGAAAAGTGCCCGAAAATGTACCTCGGAAGTGCCCGAAATCGTAATTTCCATATATCTCAAAATCCACGCGTGATATCA
>JAABOM020062466.1:0-10237 GCA_011800125.2 Solanum clarkiae | reverse complement strand
AAAGAAGCAAAGGTTGGTGGCCAACCTTCCACCAACCATTTGTGACTTGCCTAATTTTGAAGAATATACAAAGATGTTAAGTTTGAATGAGAGTTTCCCAGATTGATCAAATTGGCATGCCAAGGTTGACAAATCAAGAGTTGTCAATAAATGTAGGCTCTTGGGCCATATTACAATATTTGTATATAATAAATTGTAGTCATATATTTTTAAGAAAATATTACTATTTGTTAGCCTAGTATATTTCAATGGTAATATTTAACAACTAATAATAATAACATATCCAATAAAATTTCATAACTACATCCATGACATTTAACAATTACCAGGCAAAAAGGAAAGGAGTCTCCAACACAAGAAACTCAAATTCCATATATCAAGGGATAAAGAGGGTATGCTAAGTCACCAGATTTGAAGTTGCCTTATTTTTTATTTATTTATTTATTTTACAAAAGAAAGGAGAAAATAGGTTAATTGAAATTTGTTCAGTTCACTACTATTAATAAAAGTGAAAGAAGACATGTATTCAGGAGCGGATCTAAGTGAAAGAAGCAGACATGTATTTAAGAACGAATCTATTAAGCTCGGTGGGGTGTCACATCACTTGCTAATTTTGGTGAAAACTTTAAATATATATAGACAATAACTTATAAATAAAAGACGTCTCATCAGGGGACAAAAATTTTCTTGGTTGCCAGTGAGGTTGTGGGATCGAATCCGACCAACAATCTTTATTTTTAACTTTTTACTTCAACCACAAAATAATGACTTACAACTTACATTAAATAGGTACTTTTTCCTTTTAAATAATGACCTACAACTTATATTAAGTAGGTACTTTTTCCTTTTAAAAGTTGTACGATTTTCCTTAAAACAATTTTAATTGTTGTTGACTTAATTAAATATTAAATAATAATTATTTTAAACTTTTTTAACATAATTCTTTGACTCCAAATTTTCTTCAAATTTTCTCCAAAACTCCATTGCTGGTCCAGAGCTCAAGTATCCAGGCTAGTCGTTCACTTTATTTTGTAAGATTTTTTTTTTGTGTGTTTATCACTTTGTCTTTCTTGAGTTTTTTGGAATTTTGATGAGTAATATTGATTTCACTCACATTAGACAAGAATTTTAATTTTATTTCAATATTCTAAATTCCTAATGGACATTAGTTAATGAATGAAAAAAATAACAATTAGTAAAGTTTGGTAATCTTTCAAATTTTTACAACTTTCAAATTGTGCAATGTGATATTGAACAACATTAATTTAAATTAAACTAAGTAGACTTAGTTGAATGTGGAGTGTGAATTTGTAGCATATGTAATACATAAATTTTCATCTTATTACTAGTCATATGTTATTAATTAATTTGTCACATAAATTGAATAGATGAATAATTTGAACCGAACCTAAAGTTAATTTAATCAATGAGTCTAGAGACTAGGGATGGTAATGGGGCGGGTGCGAGGTAGGTAACCATCCCACCCCGCCTTGCATGATGACTTTTTTCATTTTCAACCTGCCCCACTCGCATAAATTCGTCCCGCTTAAATTTTAAGGTTCTTTTATTTTTTAAGTAAATTTAGTTTTTTTCGCTAATTAACATCTCAACAACTAATTAACTATTTTTAAATGACATTTTAACAATTGTTTCTTAATAGTTACTTAAAAATTTCTAATTAACATTTCAACAACTAACAATTTTATCAAACATGTCTAGTTTAAATTTTAGAAAAAATAAAATTAAAATCAATGTTTAATATACAAAGTTTATATCTTTGATATTTATTAATTACAAAAATTTAATTTTCTCAAATTCCTATTTAATTTTTTAAACCTGCAACCCGCCTCGCCCCATCTTGAGTTTTAAAAATAGCTACTTCAACCTACCCCGCACCTGCCCTGTACCCGCATAACTCTAAACCCGCCCCGGTCCACATAGCTCTAGACTCGCCCGTTACCCGCCACGCCACGTCCCATTGCCATCCCTACTAGATACTTGGCACCCCGTAGACTCTAAATCCTGGATCCGCCTCTTGGGCATGTTATAGTCAACATGTCTGCTTTAGCTACTTGCTTAAAGTAGAAAGTTATCCATTGATATGTCTGTTTCAGCTTCTTGATTTTATTATGTCATTTTTATTAACTATTTCTTCAACTGTTGTAATTATGAATTTACAATATTGTCCCTAATTAATTATTTTTTCATAAAGACAGCTACCGATTAACGTATCTACTTCAACTGTTTGATTTTAGTAGGTCATTCCTATTAATTCAGCTATAAATTTACAATAGCACCCCGAATAAATCATTTCTCCAATTGCTTCTGTTATTAACAACTTGAAATATTTAAAAAGTAAATACAAATTTTGATTGATTCTCAAAAATTTTTATATGTGCAAACATAAAGTGGAACAAATAAATAACATTATATTATTTAAAAATAACATAAAATATGTTATATGTCGCAATAATTAATAACTTAAAAATTTAAAATGTATGCATAAAAAAACCTGAGTATCACATAAACTACAACAAAAAATAACATATGATGGGCCCATACTGTCACGAGCTCCAATATCTAGTCATATTAATATATAAAAATTATACAAGTACACAATATATATTTACATAATTACCAAAAATTCCTACTCTTTTAAAAAATTACAGAGATCCTCTAAATAACACAAAAATGCAATACTTATTGATACAAATTACAATCTTTACTTCTCCATATATCATAATTAAAATTCCTTAATGCTCCTATCTTTTCGACATGTATCACCGATTTCTTTTTTATCTTCAAAAGTAGAAATTTTTTATGATTTTGAAAAAAATTGATACTAATTAAAATTAACTCTAAAAAGTATGAAATTTGTGTAAAATGTCCTAAAAATATTGCCTTCTATTAGTAATTAATTTTCTCTCTTTCATCTATAACATAAATTTTAATTTTTAGATTGAATTTTGTGATTGCCTATATAAAACATGTCTACATTTTTAAAGTTTTGTCGTGTTGCTCGAAATTCCTTCATCTATTTTTTTTTTCTTATAATAATATGGAACGTTATGTTGGATGAAAAAAGTGAGATGGTAAAAGAATTAATACAACAAATGTCATAGTAACGTTCAAATTTATACTGTTTATAATCACTTTATTAAAGGAAAAAAGGTCAAGAATATTTTTAACGTATTGAAACTTATCTTTGAGTTTAAAGATAGTAGTAAAATATACTTTCTTCCACCTTTTGATTTAAAAATGCTCTCAAACATCAATTTAATTTAATTAAATTTCTTTACTAGTTAGTTAATTGCTTTATTTATTTTAAAAGATAAATATTTATTAAAAAATTACATAAATAAGCTAATATTTTCTAGAGAATTATTTGACATAATTATAATTTCACCTAATAATAAATCGTCACTCCTGTTTAATGAGAAAGACTAATAAATGATCGGAATCAACAAACATTTTGACCAAACTAAGCCAAGGCTCAAATATACCATCAAACTTTGAGAAAAGATTCATTTATATCATCCGTTAAAAATTTGGTTTATTTATGTCATTACTGTTTGAGAAAAAGCTTATTTATGTCATTATTTTTAACTCCGATTTTGCAAAACCACTTAAACAACTCTCTAGAATTTTGATCAAATATGGTCTTTTTGGTAAGTCAGCATTGCCAAAAAATATCACTCTCTTCCTCTAGAAAAACCCTAAACCTCGCAAGAAAGGTGGTGATGGCCACCGGACAGGCGGGCCAGCCTCCTGGAGGAGACGGCCTGACTAATGGAGTATCACCAGGAATTTTGCGTCTTTGTTTAAAGGAGGTAGCGCCAAAGTTTGCGAGTCCTATACCGATGAGACCGATAACGTATCTTCATGACGAACAGCGAATTATTTGGGAAGAGGAAGAGGTTCAACAGATGATTCACAAAGAAAAACTCCAATATGCGGTAATTGGTAAATTTAAGGAAGTCAACAGGGGAAATTCAAGAGAAATGGATTTGAAATCAAATATGACTATGCCTAAATATTGCACAGTGTAAATTACAAGGGCATGATCAACAAGGGTGTTACATGCTCCACCCTGAATTATATGTAAATAAGCAGGATGCAAAAAATGATGCAAAAAAGGACGAATCAGAGAAGGAGAAAAAACAAATGAAGTTAATAAACAACAAGAGGAGATTAATAAAGAAAAAGATAATAAGGCTAGTGAAAATAAAACGGTAGATGCAGGTGGTAATCAGCAGGTGTGGAATAGAAGGAATGCAAGTCAAAAAGTAATCAGTGGAGAACAAATTTGATGCTCTGCAAGAGGGCAAAGAGAATGATCAACAGCAGGCAGACTGTAGTCAGCACTCAGCACTTCCACCAAGCAGTCGGTTGAAGAAACTTTTAATGGGAAGCGGAAAGAAAAAAGTGCGGCGAAAGCCCGACAACGAAAAGAAATGATGAGTTATCGTCCCCGGGGGGAGGGGGGGGCTAATACGAAAATAGTAATATGTACAACAGGGATACTAAAGGAGGTGGATGAAGGTGATGCAAATCTCAACACCATAGTAATTGATGGACATGGCGCATATAGAAGAAATACCAGATTTTACCTATTAGAAAAGAAGAGGATACAAGAAGAGAACGAGGATGAGGAGATCGAGCTTAACATTCAAAGTGCTAGCAAGGCGGGGGATTTATCTCCGAGGTAGATAGCAGATCTACAGGGGGGTTCGCAGAATTAAAACGGGGCATTCTATACTACCTGTACAAGTTAAGACAAGGAGAAGACAGATAATTCATCACAATGATAAGGAACATAATTTTTTTGAACATCAGATCAGTCAATACACAAGAATCTTTCGAAAGACTAATTGATTTACACAAAGGGCACAAGTTTGTTTTTATTGCTCTCTTGAAGCCTTTTCAAGAACCAGGGGAGATGCACAATTATGCAAGAAAATTAAGGATGTACAATGCATATTCTAATTCATCATCTAAAATATGGATATTTTGGGATTGATAATTGGAGTGGGCAAGTGATCATGGATAGCTATCAACAGGTTTGGTGGAGCTGGTAAAAGGAAATTTCAGGGTCGAAATAACTGCAGTATATGCAAGATGTTCAGAGCTTGAAAGAATGGAGTTATGGGACAACATAGAATATGTGAGTGATTTAAATGAATTACCTTGTTAGTGGGGGTGATTTTAATGTGATATTGAGCCAAGATGAGAAATTAGGTGGTTTGCCTTTTTCATTAGATGAGGCCAGCGATTTTCAGCATTGCATTAGCAATAGTGCTTTGATAGAATTGAAGACAGAAGGAAGCAGGTTCACCTGGTGGAATGGAAGGGTGGAAACAAAGTGCATAGTTAAAAAATTAGATAGTGTCTTGGTAAATCAGGCCTTTCTGGATGTGCTTCCAAGCTCCATGGTGCATCACTTAGCGAGACAAGGGTCGGATCAAGCACCCTTACTGGTCCAATGTAATAATGGGAAAAAGTTGTGGTCGGGCAATTTAAGCTCTTAAACTTTTGGGTCAAGTGCCCTCAGTTTATGGACTTAATAAAGAAGGCCTGGACAATTAACTTTGTGGGGAATCCATTTGTGGAATTGCATGCCAAGTTAAAGAAAGTAAAAAAAGCACTGGCTGAATGGAGTAAGCTAACATATGGTAATGTATTTGAAAAAGTAGCAACGCTGGAGGACGTGATAAATGCCAGAGAAAGTCAGTTTGAAACCAATCCATCTATGGACAATAGACAGAAATTGAAGAAAGCTGAAAAGAATCTAGCAAAGTATCATGCAATTGAAGAGGAATTTTGGAAGCAAAAAGTGGGATTAAGGTGGTTTATAAATGGGGATAGAAACACAAAATTCTTTCATTCAGTGGTCAAAGGAAAAAGGAAAAAGCTGCACATTAGTGAAATCATTGATAAGCATGGAGTAGTGCTAAATTCAAGGGATTAGATTGGGAAGCGGCAGTGGAGCTTTTCCAGGAGCAGTTTACTCATCCGAATGTCATTGAGTGGCCAGAACTGTTGGAAAATATTCCCACAGTAATAACCACTGATGATAATGATTTGCTGACAAAGGAACCAACTACAGATGAGGTCAGAGCTGCAGTAAATGGCCTAAATGGTGAAAGTTCCAGTGGCCCAGATGGCTTTTCAGGTATGTTCTTCCAACATTGTTTGGAGGTCATAAGGGATGATGTAAGTAAGCTGGTTAAAGCCTTTTTCTATGGGCAAATGCTACCTTGATTCATTACACATACGAATCTGGCATTATTGCCAAAGAAGGGGAATGTTAAGGAGTTCACAGATTTGAAACCTATAAGTCTTAGTAATTTCATTAATAAAGTCATCTCAAGACTGATTCATAATAGGATGACAATAGCCATACCAAATATGAAATCTTTGAATCAAACTGGATTTGTAAAGGGAAGGAGTATTACGGAGAATGTTCTTCTGGCACAGGAAATCATAAGAGACATAAGATTAAGGAATAAGTGGCACAATATGGTGGTGAAATTGAATATGGCAAAAGCATATGACAGAGTTTCATGGGTGTTTTTGACAAAAGTCATGAGGAAATTTGGCTTCTCAGAAACAATCATTGATTGCATATGGCGGCTGTTATCTAATAACTGGTACTCCATGTTAATAAATGGCCAGTCACATGGTTTTTTTCAGTCCTCTAGAGGATTGAAACAAGGAGATCCATATTCGCCTACTCTATTTATTATTGCAGCAGAAGTTTAGTCTAGAGGCTTAAATAAATTGTATTTAACACCAAGAGTTTAGAGGTTTTGGAATATCGAAGTGGAGTCTAGAGATTAATCACGTTGCATATGCAGATGACACAATTCTTTTCTGCTCTGGAGATAAGAAATCCATTAGTATGATGATAACAGTGTTGGGAAAATGCGAAGAGATGACAGGGCAGCTAATTAACAGGGGCAAAGTGTTTCTTCTACTTACAATGGTCTCACAGAAACTGAGAAAGTGGACTGGAATAATCCAAGGAAAATTTCCTTTCACTTATCTGGGATGTCCAATCTATTATGGAAGAAAGAAGATAGCATATTTTGATGAATTGATCACAAAAGTCAATAGAAGGATAATGAAATGGCACAATAAGGTATTATCTTTTGGAGGTAGGTATGTTCTAATAGCCAATGTGCTCCAGTCTATGCCAGTCTACCTTCTGTCAGTCATTAATCCTCCAAAGGGAGTCATTAACAGATTGCATCAACAAATGGCAAGATGTTTTTGGGGAAAAACAGGGGACTGAAAGGAAAACACTGGGTAGCTTGAGAATCGATGTGCTATCCTGTGGAAGAAGGGGGAATTGACTTAAGATCACTATTTGATGTATCAAAGGCCTTATTTGCTAAATTATGGTGAAAGTTAGAGTAGGTATAAACTCAGTGTGGGGCACTTTCATGTGGAATAAATATTGCAAGAAAGATCACTCAATCATGGCTCAAGGAAGAGTTGACTCACATGTATGGAAAAAGCTTATGGAAATTAGAGAGAAAGTGGAGCATCTCATCTGGTGGCAGGTTAAAGATGGAACTTGCGATTTTTGGTTTGATAACTAAACCCAAAAGGGGGCTCCGTATTACATTGGGGGGGGGGGGGGGGGGGACAAGAAAAAGCAGATCTAGAGGGAAAAGATTTTTTAAAACCTGGGGGGGGGGTTTTAGACAAATTAAAAGATAGTTTGTCAGATGATATGGTAAGACATATAGTGGAAATAATCAAATCAATTATTACTACACAAAGGGACAAACCTTGGTGGATGGGTAATGAGCAGGGAGAATTTACAGTCAAGTCAGCCTATCACATGGTCAAAAAAAGAAGAGAGGAATGGGATTGGTTGGCTAAAATATGGATAAAGGGACTTCCTTTTAAGATATGCTTCTTTCGATGGAGGTTATGGAGAAAGAGAACTGCGACAGATGATAACTTACGTAAAATGAGACTTAGTATAGTATCAAGATACTATTGTTGTGATATTCATCAACAAGAAACAATGGAGCATCTATTCTTACAGTTCCCAGTAGCTTTACAGATCTAGAATTATTTTTCCAACTGTGTTGGAATCAAAGTTCAGGGTTGCCATCTGCAGCAGCTGATCATCCAATAGTGGCAGCACAGAGGACCTAAGAAACTAAGAGCACTATGCAAGGTACTACCAGCACTCATTCTGTGGATATGGAAAAGAAGAAACTTCAGAAGGCATGACAAGGATATGAGCTTAATACAATTGATGAATCGATGTGAAAACATAGTTAATCAATTTATTAAACATATGCATCCTTGGATTAAATGTCCTTCCAGATGGTGTGAGATGGTGCAGCTATTTCTGCATTATAAACCCAAACTATACACAAGATATATATTTTGGGGTCTCTCACATGAAGGGCAAGTCAAAATGCAACACTGATGGAGCTTCAAAAGGAAATTCTGGAGAAAGTACCTATGCTTTTTGCATTAGGGATCATAAAGGTGATTTGGTATGGGCTGAAGCACAAAGAATAGGAATAGCCTCTAACAATAAGGCAGAAGCAATTGCTATTCTAATGTGTCTAAGGTACTGTTCCAATATGCAAGACAGAGCTTTTGTACTGGAAATAGACTCCTTATATATGAAATCTATCCTAAACATCCACTCTCCCTGGGAATTGATTGACATTCTGACTGAGGCCAGGGTACTTGTAGATAAGTTACACATCAAAGTACAATATGTTTTCAGGGAAAGAAATCTACTAGCTGATGCATTAGCAGCTAATGCTTTCACAGAAGAAGGAAAACAACAAGACAATCCTGTACAACAACTACCAGGATTGTGCAGGAGATAACTACAACTGGATAAGAGTCAGATAGGAGTGTTGCCCATCAGAAATAGGAAAATAAAAGGTCCTGGACATCAACAATAATAACCACATAAGAACATGGTTTAGGCATACTAGGGATTACATAAATCACACAAGGAAAACAACAGTTGCAGCAGGTCATACATGTGTGAGGATAATTGCAGCATGAAAGTTCCACAGAAATACACAAAAGATTAAAATACAGGAACCCATCAATATACAAGGATCAGGAAGCTAACTCTTCGCTATTCACAGTTAGACCCATAAAAATAAAAAAACTACGCCTACATGGAATGTCAAAAATCAGTCGAAACGGCTCGTCATGAAGGTGGAGGATCTGGAACAAACATGAGGTACAACATGCTTACAGCCACCACTAGCGACAGAACAGGAATCAGGTATAGATATCCGCTAAATGAACAAAGAGTCAGAGGAATAAGGGAGTTACCTGATCACAATATAGGAAGAGACCTCAGAATCACCGTAAGAAACAACATGTATAAAAAAGGAGCGGTCATCTGTACAACAGGAAGAAGTGTCAGAAATCAGAAGAAGGAGAAATGGAAGATGAAGACGCAAGATGAAGACGCGGAAGGAGAGTATTAACTTACTGGGATAGGTGATCGTGAAAGGAGATGGAACAACTTCAATGGAGGATTGAAGATCGGTGCAAAAGAGTCTTCAAGAAGACAACCATGACTGAAAGTGAAAGTGCAAAGAAAGTGGAAGGGTCACTAGGACCTTCTGATAGTTACATTGGTAGAAGTGGGCCGAGTAGATAAGTGGGTTTTTATGTTTTATTTGGGCTTTACGAATAGGATAAAGAGAGCACAAAAATGTAGCCTAGATTTATATGTAGGGTGAACTTTTATTTGTTTTATTTAATAAAATGAGCCATCTCGCTCGAAAATTTATATATATAAAAAATAAATATATGGTCTTTTTTATCATTCTTCTTCAAGAATATCAACAACACATGAACAACATTAACTCTCAAATTTTCAACTTCTTCAAATATTTCGTACTCTTAAATTTTCAACTTCTTCAAATATTCACGGAATCAACCCAAATTTCAAGAGTAACATTCCTCCAAGCTAGATAGAAAAACTCAATTTTTTTGAGCTCTAATTCAACCTAACTCAATAAGACTCACTTGAAATTTTTCTTCAAAGTTTCAAAACTTAACCTTATTTAATGGTAAAATTTTCTCCTCAACTCTAAATTAATTGAAATTTTGAACATAGATTTGAAAAATACTAAGGAAAAAGGATCTAGTATACAACAACAACAACAACAACAACAACATACCCCAGTGCCTTAAAAGGCTCCCGCTCATTGCAGGGTGAGGGGGGGTC
>JAABOM020062465.1:0-10238 GCA_011800125.2 Solanum clarkiae | reverse complement strand
CATGATTTGGACCAATTGACACTAAATTTTAAAAGTGCTTGAATCTCGTGTTAATGGGTTGTATGTGCGTCTAACGCCTAAAGGGATCGATGGTATACATGTTTTATGGTGAATTAAAGAAATTACGACCTTAAATGAAGTAAAATACTTGAGGTTCTTGTAGGACTTAGAAGCTAGCAGGTGAGTCACCTCCTTGCTTAGCTCAAAATCGCGAACTAAACGGAGACGAGGCTCGATGTCAAAATTGTCCAAGTTCAATTATGAATAAAGTCCGTGTTAATGGTGTAACTTTAGCCCATGTTTTAGAATCATAAAAGGATTATATGTTAAGCCCAAGAGAGGTATTAAAAATGGCCCAAAGACAATACAAAACACATAGCAAATTGTGCCCAAACCTAAGTAAGTGAAAGCTGAAAATTTGGCAGCCCAAGTCCATCAAGTTGGTGCTCCAAAAAGGCCCGACTTTGAGGGTCAAGCTAGTGGGTAAGCTACTTGATTATGTGTGGTATATGTTGGTCAAGAAGTCAAGAGAGATTCGGCATAATATCCCTACATAAAGGGCTCCAAAGCTACTCCACAAGTTATAGTTCACTTGAACACAAAAAATATCAGATTGCTCTCTCTACTTTCTCTCAATTTTTCTCAACTTTGTGAAGAGCCAAATGACTCCTTTAGGGTTATTAAGGAGCCTATAAACCTTGAAGACAAAGGTAATTACTTATAGTTGTGTGTCTAGTATAGTTTTATCATGAAAAACACGAAATAGATGCTAGCTACGCTGCCGAAATTTGTTGGACAGATTCTGTGCAGAAAGTTGCTGCACCTTTTGCTTTTATTTTGGTGATTTCCCTATGGTTTTTAAGTTATATTATGAAGATAACTTGGAGTTGTTAACATGAGTTGAGTTATAAATATCACCCTAAGGTTGCTGCCTTGGTTTTGGTTTCATTTAACAATCGCGTTTTACCGAGTTATCTTAAGCGTTATGTTGATTGGAATTTGCGGGCTGTTGTATGTAAAGCTATTAGCTCACATCCTACTGACTTCTTAAGTGATGTTTTAGTACTGTTTGAGTTCTGTTTATATGTGTAAATGTTGCTGGAACAGTTTGATTAAATTTGGAATAACTTTGGAGTTGTCGACATCGAAAGGTAGCGAAAGAAGGTAACGTTATGCTGCCAGTTTTTAGGTTGCATGAAATTGTGATGTGTTGTACTTTATGGGCTATTGTAAGGCTGTTATGGACTTAAAATAGACTGTACATGATGTGTACATGCTAATATGTATTAGAAGATACGATTAAGGAGCGAAAAGGTCGAAGGAATAAGCTAGGGTTTATAATTGTCGTTTGCTGCCCATATGTTGTTTTGTTATGCAATTGGGCTTCCAAGATGTGTATATTGGCTGCTAATACTAGTTTTATTGTCTATTATATTATAGATAATTGTTTGAAGGAAGGGAAGGTTGTTTTGAAATAGTAAAGAGGTCCAACGACGAGGTATGTAAGGTTATTTGATTTTGTATAATTTGGCATGAAACATAGATCCTTCCTTGGCACATAAAGGTACTTACCAACTCCGACACAACTATTAACTATGTCTACATTCTTGTACATATTTATATGCTCCCCTACATAGTCACCTTCATATCTTAATACATACATGAATACCATAATACATGAGTTCTTGTTGCCAAATAAAGTTCACAAGTTGTTCCATTTCATACGCATTTCACTGTCTATCCAATGTACTCTTTTATTTGTCATATTGTCTTGTATGATTATCTACATGTCACATGCTACATATACAGTCATACAGCTCTAATGTTATGGCAACCAAAAGAATCATCTCAAAGGTAATTGAAAGATAAAGTATACAGTTCTGGTAGGTGGTAGCTCCGAGGGTTTGAGTATAACCTAGCCAGGGGACGATTCTATCAAAGGGGGGAGGGGTAGCCCGAGGGTTTGAGTATAACCTAGCCAGGGATGAACTTGATACAGTTTCACCACTGATCAATTGGACATTTGTTTACAGTTATCAACAGATTTTACAATACAGATGAACAGTAAAGGTAGAGTAATATAAAGGATGTAAAGTACACGATTCCACAGTATAACTAAGGGTGGTCCCTGATCTTCCACAGATGCATAGTTTCATTTGAGTTATTACTTTATATACAGTATATCCATCCTTACATACTCAGTACATTATCCCGTACTGACGTCCCTTACGGGGGACCTGCATTTCATGCTGCAGGTACAGGCGCTAATAGATCTCCCCAGTAGTTGTACAAAATATTCAACTGTTGTCACCAAGCTCTAGGTTGCTTCTGGGCTTTGTATATGTCTAGAGGTTATATTTATATTGTATAATTAGTTGAGGCGGGGCCTATCCCGACCCTTATCAGATATTCTTCTTTATTTAGAGTCTTTGTAGACTATGTAAAGTAAAAAGTGAAGTCATGTCTCGTACTTTAGGCACCGTGGACCCAACGGCCTAGTCATATGCAATCCCTTTTGACTTATTATCACTATTTATCTACTTTAAGGCATGCTAAAGGTAGAAACCTCTCATAATACATTTAGTAAGCGCATAGTTACAAGTTGGTTCTCCCGGACCTTATCGGCAACGGGTGCCAATCCGCCCTAACGGGACATGGGGCGTGACATAAGCCTTACACTGCAAGGACTGATAGCCTCTGAATGCCTGCCGGTTATCAACCTCCCAAATTTCAACAGTTTGAAGGAAAAAAAAATCCAAAGCATCATGTTGCATACTTTGTGGAGACATGTAATAATGCTGGGACCTATGGAGACCATCTCATCAAACATTCGGTCTGTTCCTTGAAAGGAAATGCCTTTGAATGGTACACGGATCTTGAGCCTAATTCCATTGACAGTTAGGAGCAATTGGAGCATGAGTTTCTTAATCGCTTCTATAGCACTAGGCGCACAATAAACATGGTAGAACTCATAAATATTCGCCAAAGAAAGGATAAACCTGTCATCGACTTCATGAATCAATGGAGAAATGCGAGTCTTAATTGCAAAGAAAGACTTAATAAAACCTCTACTATAGAAATATGCATCCAAGGGATGCGCTGGGGCCTTCTGTATATTCTACAAGGTATCAGGCCTAAGTCTTTTGAAGATCTAGCAACGTGTGCCCATGATATGGAGTTAAGCATGTCTTTTGCTGGAAAGGATTGGATGCTTGTTCACGATCCTTGCAAAGGAAAGGACAAATAAGAACCCAAGAAATGGGGCAAATTTGTGCCCAGGAATAAGAACAAAGAGTCCATGAATGTCAATATCTCACCTGTGAAGTTTACTACGAAGGAGAGTAGGAAGCGAAGTGTAAAGACGACTTTTCAAGAGCATCCAAATCGAAAGCTAACCTTGAGAGAGATACAGGAAAAGGAATACCCTTTTCTGGATTCTGATGTTCTTGAAATGTTTGAGGAGTTGGTAGAGCTAAAGCTCGTTGAGTTTCCATAGATGAAATGACCCGATGAACCTAGGAAGACTGATAACCCGATGAAGCTAGGAAGACTGATGACCAAAATTATTACAAGTATCATCGACTTGTGAGCCACCCTCTTGAAAAGTCTTTTGTCTTTAAGGATAAGGTTATGCAATTGGTTTAAGAAAAGAAGATTGTCCTTGATGATGGAAAGACAAGCTCTAATCAAATCTCTGTCTTGTTCGGCTCGCTTGACCCAGTCCAAGTATGTCCACCTGAAGAAGAAGGTCTAATAGAGCAAGAGAATAACCAAACCAATACAAATGATGATGAAGGTTGGATTCTCATTACTAGGTGAAAATGCAACAAGACAAGTCCACAGAAAAGATCACTTAAACAACCAATCAAACAAAGGGTAGTGAAGAGATCAAAGAAGCAGAAAACCGTCAGGCGTCCGAAGGGGCCAAAAGTGGAAATGCATCACCACTAGAAACTGCAACGTCCTGTAACTTTTGAGGAATTCTTACCAAGTTGTTTTTGCATGGAGACCACCCAAGATAATGTTTGAGGCATCATGTTTCAGTGCTGACAAGGGAGAAATAATGAAGGAAGATTCATCGAAGGTATCTCTTGCTAACAAGGATAAAGTGGCAGGTGAAATTCCATCAAAAACATTTGTGTCACTTTATGAAAATTCTATAGAACTCCCTCTTCAAGAAATACATGCATATGCCACAAAGATCACATTTACTGACGATGATCTTCTATTTGGCGAAACTCTACATAATCGCCCTTTATATATGGTGGGTAACGTGCTAGAGAAGAAGATAAATAGAATTTTGATAGACGAAGGGTCTGGGGTCAAACATTCTACCCATTCACACGTTGAAAGAGCTTGGCATCACAACCGAAGAGCTTAGCGAAAGTCATTTTTTGATACAAGGGTTCAATCAATAGGGAAGAGGTGTATAGGCTTGATTAAGCTAGGAATTCATATGGACGATTTGCATACAAATGCATGGGTGAATGTGATTGACGCAAAGACTTCATATAATATATTTCTTGGAAGGCCTTGGGTGCACGAGAACAAAATTATCTCATCTTCTTACAATCAGTGTCTGAAGTACCTCAAAGACGGAATTAAAAGGAAGATAGTTGCTGACAATTATCCTTTCACTGAGGTTGAGGCACATTTTGTCAATGCAAAAATTTTATTTGAAGAGTCATGTTTTGAAAAGGGTAAAGCTTCAGGGTGTCAAACCAACCAAGCCTGAGAAGCTCAAAGGTGAAGCAACCAATGTGGCCATTGAAAGGGCCAAAGCTGACATTGGGGAGCCTAGTACTTGTCCTAACAAGGGGAAGACCATACCCTCAAAAACTAAGCCAGCACCTACACTCTGTTGTATCCCAAAAGTGAAGAAAGATAAGGGTCAGTTATCTTATGTACGAGGGAATGTGCTAGGGGTTGACTCTTCCTATAAAATGGATTGATGCGATAAACTTGTCTTCACAGCTATTGGAAAATTTTGTGGCTTAAAATCCACAACAAGGTACATCACTCCCTACAAAATGTACAGAAGGCTTTGATCCAAATGCTTACAAGTTACTTGCAAAGGCCAGGTACAACCCTGATGAGCCATCTAGGCTAGGGAAACTCCTATCGGAGGGCACAACTAGGCAAGCACGTGAAGGTTTAGGCTATAGCCAACCACCACTGGTGCGTATCTCCATAAGAAGGGATAGAAATAACTATATTACTATAGAAGATAAGTTTGTTTCTTCGAATAAACGAACTTTTGTCTTTGATTGACTTGGAAAACCCGCTGCATGAACTTCTGTGTTCCAGAGGTTAGGCCCATTGAAAAAGAAGAATAACAAGCATCGGAGAAGTTACCTAAGAGTAACAACACTTCCTTCACCTATGATCCAAAAGGATTTTGAAAGAATAGTTCCTTCTAGCATGAAGCGACGAGTGGAACTCGTAGTTTCATGTAAAGAGGTACTAAAAGTAAAGGCTCACACTGTGGTTTACACCAAAGAGCACAAGAAAGATGAAGAAAGTGTAGGCTCCTCGTGTCATGTTACAGCTCAGATTGAGAATAAAGCCTCATGCAAACTGAAAATTGATTGAGAGTTGGGAGGTATTATTTGGGGTAATCATATGTCAATCAATGACAATGACCCACAGGAAGAGAAGGATACTAGACAAGCTCCACCAGAATTTGAAGAAGGAGTGAAGGCCATGATTGATCCCTTAAAGGAAGTTAACTTGGTGTGGATGAAGAACTGAGGCCAACTTACTTGAGTGCTTTCCGAGAAGCCGATGAAGAAATGGCTTATATGAACATACTCAAAGAATATAGGGATGTCTTTGCTTGGAGCTATAAAGAAATGCTTGGTTTGAATCCTAAGATAGCAGTCCATCAATTAGCAGTCAAGAATGGCGCTTGTCCTGTCAATCAGGCTCAATGACGTTTCAGGCCAGACTTGGTTCCATTGATCGAGAAAGAAGTTATCAAACTCATTGAGGTGGGATTCGTTTGAGAAGTTAAATACTCCATGTGGATTTCAAGCATTATCCCTATGAGGAAGAAGAATGGGGAAATTCAAGTTTGTGTTGACTTCATAGATTTCAACAATACATTCCCTAAAGATGAATTCTCTATGCCTATTCCAGAGCTAATGATTAATGCCACAACTGGTTATGAGGCAATGTCATTTATGGATAGTTTTTCTGGCTATAACCAAATTTGCATGTCACTTAAGGATGAAGAACTCACGACGTTTTGTACACCTGAAGGAATTTATTATTACAAGGTGATGCTCTTCGATTTCAAGAATAGTGGTGCCATATATCAAAGGGTCATGCAAAATATGTTTGATGATTTACTCCATAAAAGTGTTGAGTGTTATGATGATGACTTGGTAGTAAAGTCGAAGAGAAGGAACGACTATTTAAAAGACTTGAGAATGGTGTTTGAGTTGCTTCGAAGAAATTAACTGAGGATGAATCAATTAATGTGTGCCTTTGGGGTTGCTTCTGGAAAGTTCCTTGGATTCATTGTGGAATTGAGATTGGTTAAGCCAAAGTTGATGCAATTTTGAAGATGCCCGAACCTCGAAACATTCATGAGTTGAAAAGTCTCCAAGGGAAATTAACCTACTTGAGGAGGTTTATCTCAAATCTAGCTGGAAGATGTCAACCATTCAGTCATCTCATGAAGAAAGGTGTCCCTTTCAAGTGGGATCAAACATGTAGCAAAGCCCTTGAAAGTATAGAAGGGTATCTGGCAAAACTTTCGGTCTTAACAGCCCCTATACCTGTAATGCCACTAATACTTTACATTGCATCACAAGAAAAGTCCATGGGAGCCTTACTAGCTCAAGAAAATAATGAAGGCAAAGAAAAATGCCCTTTATTACTTGAGTAGAATGATGACACCAAATGAGCTGAATTATTCATCAATTAAGAAGTTATGTTTGGCTTTCGATTCAAAAGATGAACAACTACTTTCAAGCTCATACTGTTCACCTTGTTTCTAGAGAAAATCCCATCAAATTTGTTATATTGAAACCAATTTTTAGTGACCGACTAGCAAGGTGGTACCTTCAGTTTCAACAATTTGAGATTGTATACATCCCTCAAAAGGCTATGAAAAGACAAGCACTAGCGGACTTCTTGGCGGATCATCCTACACTAGATAATTGAGAATTAACTGACAAATTTCCTGATGAAGATGCAATGACCATCGAAATCCAGCCTCCTTGGAAAATGTACTTTGATGGGGTCACGCATCGTGGTGGAGCTGGTGCAGGCGTAGTATTTGTCACTTCACAGAGAGAAGTCCTACCATTCTCCTTCACATTGAAACAACATTATTCTAACAATATTGCAGAATATCTAGCACTAATCCTTGGGATCAAAATGGACGTTGACATGAAGCAAGTGCAATTGGTCAAGAAGCCCGGACTGCACCCATATCACCGTTATGCTCAAAAGTTGATAGGATGGCTTGGAGATGTAACCCTCCAAAATTTACCAAGAAAGAAAAATAAAATGACCGATGCCTTAGCTGCTCTAGCCTCGACTCTGACTCTTCCTGATTAGACGCAAGTTACTATCTGCCCAAAAATGGGTAGTACCACTATTGGACAAAGACGAACATATAGAGGATGAGCTTAAGCATGTTGTCGTAGTCTCTGAATCCAATAAAGAGTACTGGCGAAAATCCATCATCGACTATTTATGTTATGAGATACTTTCAGAAGATGCTAAGAGAAGGACTGACATTCGTCGTCGGGCGCCTCGTTTTCTCTACTACAAGGAAACATTGCATAGGAGATCATTTGAGGGAGTGCTCTTACGGTTCTTGGGGGAGAAAAAATTGACTCAAGCTTTGCAAGAGGCATATTCAAGAGTATGTGGATCACATTAGTCTAGACCAAAGCTCCATTTTCATATAAAAAGAACGGGGTATTATTGGCCAACCATAGTAAACGATTGCTTGGATTATGCGCGAAGATACAAAGCTTGTCAATTCTATGCAAACTTCATGCATCAACCGCCTGAAGTTTTACACCCGACTATGCATCTTGGTCATTTAATGCTTGGGGATTGGATGTTGTTGGACAACTGCCAAAATCCTCCAGTGGACACTTGTACATCTTAGCTGCGACAGAGTACTTTTCAAAATGAGCTGAAGTTGTAGCTCTTAAAGATGTCAAGGAGAACGTAGCAAACTTCATTCGCGTAAACATTGTTTACCAGTTTGGCATTCCACAATACATAATCAAGGATAATGGCAAGCCATTTGATAACAAGTTGATGAATAAGATATGCGGTCTCCTTGGCTTCAAGCAGCGAAAATCTTCTATGTACCATGCTGCCGCCAATGGTCTAGCCGAGGCATTCAATAAGACTCTACGCAATCTTCTAATGAAAGTGGTCTCTAAGTCCAAATGAGACTGGCACAAAAGAATGGAAGAAGCCTTGTGGGCACATAGCATGACATATCGCACACTGATTAAAGCAACCCCATATTCTCTTGCTTTTGGAGTTGACCAGTCCCGCCACTCGAGCATCAGATACCATCTTTGAGACTGGTTATCCAAGAAGGGCTCACTGAGGAAGAAAATGCTCGACTACGTCTTGCCAAGTTAGAAGAACTTGATGAAAAGAGGTTAGAAGCCCAACAAAATCTTGAATGCTATTACGCTCGTTTGTCTCGTACCTTCAATAACAAGGTTCGCTCAAGGTGTTTTCAAGTTGGAGACCAAGTTCTCGCAGTAAGAGGCCCATTATCACTTTACATAAGTCCGGGGAAAAATTCACCTTGAAGTGGGATGGGCCATATGTAGTACAAGAAGTTTGCTCAAATGGCGCTTACAAGCTTGTCGATGCAGATGGCATAAGGATCGGACATTTAAATGCAAAATTCCTTAAGAAGTACTACCCTTGAGGAAAATTATGGTCCTTGGAATTTGAGAATAAAAGTGCATGATACTCCTATTCCGCAAGAGTATAAACTATGTACGGCACACTAAAAAAAACCACTCCCCCCAGAACTACGTTGTGACTTGATCCTCTTCATTGTGGTACGTTGGCGCTTGGAATTATATTCTAAGTTCAGTTACATGAGTGTTAAAAAACTACATGTCCCTTATTTGATTCCTCATGGGGCAAAGCCCTATGGAATGTGAGTTCCTTCTGTGGCATGCTTGAGGTCTTCAAATTTAATCAAGTTTGCAGGTTGAAGTTTTCATATTCCCTAAGTCTCTAAGCCAAAGTCCCCAAAGTCTACAAGTTTGTTCTCAAATTAAGCAAGTATGCAAGTAACGGTCCTCAAGTTCTCAAGTTTTGTATTGACATTCTTTAAAGTTATCCATTTCATAAGTTAAAGTATTAAGTTGTATAAAATTTGCGAAGGCGAATGCACAAACTTCAAAAGAGAAGGGATTTTTATTATTTTCATTCCTACTAGCATGCCAAACATGAATCAAGTTTGAATTATCAAGGCTTGCAGCAAAAGAAAACATGTGAAGAATTTCAAGTTAAAACCACAAATGCAAGATACAAGGCAAGAAAATAGAGAAATTCTATTGCGATAAAATTGTTTAACATATCAATCTAAATCTTGTGAAAATAAAGAAAAGAGGTAAAAAAAAAGGGGAAGGGAGCTTAATCTAAGAATAATTTATAGTTGATCAAATCTTGATGACTAGCCTCTAAGCCCTCTCTCCTATGCTCCAAGCGAATCAAATCGTCAGTCATCAAGAAGTCCATGTTTTCATCAGAGGACACTTCATTATCAGCAACTAAGATCTTGGATTGAACCTCCTCAATCTCCTTCTTGGCAACAACTATAGCAACCTCAATTTCCCAAGAACCCAAGAAATGGGGCAAATTTGTTCCTAGGAATGACAACAAAGAGTCCATGAATGTCAATATCTCACCTGTAATGTTTACTACGAAGGAGAGTAGGAAGCAAAGTGTAAAGAATACTTTTCAAGAGCATCCAAACAGAAAGCTACCGTTGAGAGAGATACAGGAAAAGGAATAACCTTTTCTGGATTCTGATGTTCCTGAAGTGTTTGAGGAGTTGGTTGAGTTAAAGCTCGTTGAGTTTCTATAGATGAAATGACCCGATGAAGCTAGGAAGACTGATGACCCAAATTATTACAAGTATCATAGACTTGTGATCCACCCTCTTGAAAAGTCTTTTGTCTTTAAGGACAAGGTTATGCAATTGGTTAAAGAAAAGAAGATTGTCCTTGATG
>JAABOM020062464.1:0-10239 GCA_011800125.2 Solanum clarkiae | reverse complement strand
ACTTTCACAACAGTACAATATGATGAGAAACAATGACCAAAGGGCCTAAAATAACTGTAGACGGTTCCTATGACCCAACTTCTTTTGACAATAGTAACACTAGGTACCATTTATAATCAATATTTACACCAACCATCATTACAACAAAAATTATCAAGCGTCATGATAGAGTTACCATAGTGAATTGATCTAATAAGAACTCAAAGATAGAGATCCCATAGTGAATTGATAGTATCTTGCAATGTCATTTTTTGTTCTGTTAGAAGGCAACCTAGCCAGTCCTCTAGAAGAGACTCTAAGACTGATTAGAAAGTCCAAGAGAAGTAGTCATGGGGCTTGTCATATCAATTTTATGCCATCATGTATGTTGATGGGAAATTTTATTGTGAAATGAAGCATATTCTATTTTCTCTAAGCAACTAGATAGGGGTGCCTCTTGTCACACATCATAGTCATCCTAGCTAAGACCAGACCAAAAATGATAAAAAAAATTTAAAATATACTAGGGTGGACCAGGTTCGCGTCATCAACCTAGGTAAAAATTTTGTGTGTCAAATTTATTGAAAAGAATTGCTAACCAAAAGGGTACATGTTGATGTGTCATGAAGTTATGGCATTTTTGGCGCCTAAAACTTTGAATAATTGCAAATCCCAAGCTCGTTTAGTGTTTACGATGTGCTTTTGGTGCTATTATTCAGGAAATACAGGTAAGGCATGGACTTGGGGACATCTTGAAGAATCAGAATTGAAAATCTGTAAATGAGCTCCGGATGACACCCACCATGGCCCATAAAGCGCACCACATGCTGTGGTGGGGTGTCGTGAACTTTACTGGAGGCTTAAGGAATAAATAAATGTGCAAAGTCAACTTCCATGGACCTTTTTACAGGCCATGGAATGTGCGTACAAGGAGGGCTTGGAACCAAACCCAAAGTAGAAGACCACGACACCCTTTATGGGTTGTGGGACCAACCACGGACCGTGAATGGGTCCATGAAGTGCATGAAGGGCAAAGACCACTGACTAGATGCAAAGGGGATCTTCACAAGACCCACCACTGGTCGTAAAATGCACCACATGCCGTGGTGTGCTTTTGTGGTGGGATGCCTTGGCAGCTGTTGGTTGATGATCACAATGAGAACACCACGGAACCCTTCACAGGCCGTTGTGTGCACCACGGACTGTGAAGGTGTTCCATGAACTATGCTGACAACAATTTCCTACATTGATTAGGATTATATTTCTTTATCACGTAAAAGTCATTTGAAATTATGTTTATGATTATTCATCATCTTGGGAAAGCGTGTATGATGAGAAATGGCAAACTAACACAAAACTTGATCATGTTTTGCTATTTTTCATCTTTTAATCAAGGATTTAGATTTGTCATTCTGCTCTATTAAATTGTAAGTGATTTTTACCATGAATTCTGCATATATATGTGGGTTATTTTCATCATCTATGCTTAGCTAAATACACAACTAGGGTCATGGAAACTATGACAACATAATGAGTAAGGTATATTCCGATGATCAAATAGCATGTATTATGATTGTCTTCATCTACACTATTTTCTTAATGAGTCGAACCATTGAGAACTCGCTGGTATTTATTACTTGTCCATGAGGAAAGTAGTAAGTAGGAAAACATAACCATAATTAGGATTCAAGGGAATAAATACTTGTATAATTTACTTTACCCGCAAGGGGGAAGTTCCTAGAAATCTAATATGAAGGTTCACATAAGATACATTCTATGTCCGAGAGGGCGGTATGAAATGCTTCTGAGATGGACCAAGAGGTGAATTAGATGTTGCTCAACTCACTAGATTTTGCATGTATTGAACAAAGGAATAGCAAGAGAGTGTAACGCCTGAGAAGTTATTGGTCATGGGGAACACAATCCTAGCTTAATTCTCATTTTGTATACACCAAGTTGTCATGCTAGCTTTGTTCACTAGTTTCTTTTACTCATTAAAACAAACCCTCCAATTTACTTTATGCATTGTTATTTTCAACAAGTAGTAACTCTACTTGAATAGTAACAGCTGATAGACTTATTTCAACTTTTTCCTTGTGAGATTGACACCAACTCTTAGTTGGGTAATTAGATTGCTAATGATCTTAATTGTTTAATACGAGAAGTATATTTGAGCATTATCAAAAATGGCACCATTATCGGGGAATGCAACTTTGAAGTACATCTATTAGTTATCTTTGTAGTTGTAGTTCTATTTCCTAATTTTACTTTTATTTTGTGTTTTTTTGCTTTTTTAGGGAACCATGTTTTGTATGCCAAACACCCAAATGAAGGTAAGATCACTCATTCCCTATAATCCTGAATTGATAAGGTCAATCCGCAGAATGAATGGCCAAGAGCATGAAGCATAATGGTTGAGAGAATTGGGCAACCAAAATAATCAAAATAATGGGGCCATGTTGATAACCTAGAATATAATGAGGAAGTGGTGTCAATTGACACTTAGCCTGCCCAGTCCTCAACAACCACTAGTAGTGCGTTATGATGATAACTGTGTTAGGGCTACGATGGAGATAGTCCTTTCCCCATTGCCCCAAAGTGCCATGTTTATTATCACTAGCACTATTCTACAGAATTTCACTTTGAAGGAATTGTTCTGCAGAGTTGTCGGTGATGAAGCGAACAAGATTCTCATGAACTTTTATGCTACGTGCAAATCCTCTGAGATTCTTGGTGTCAGTCATCTAGCTATGCATTTGAGATTGATTCTGTTATCTTTGACTGGGGAGGGACAGAGTGATTGAATGAACTTGCTGATCATTTCGTTCATACCTAGAGAGAGTTGAAAGATGCTTTTCTTGGAAAGGTTCTTCCCATCATCAAGGAACCTAAAAATCATAGATGAGATCGAGGCCCAAAAATAGTTTCCTATAGAAGCACTACATGAGACATGAGAGAGATTCTGGCAAAGGATGAAATAATGTCCAAGCAATAATCTCACAGATGAGCACTTGAAAGAGGTCTTCTATAGGTCCTGAAATTTTGTGATGAAAACCAGTGATAGATCTAGCATGTTGTGGATCATGTATGGCTAGGAGATTCTAGGATATCATATTCATATTAGATCAAGTTGTATAAAATAGCAGGACTTAGTACACCATAGTTAGGGACTGCTCGGGGTTTCTTTTTTAGAATACTGTAGAAGAAAAGCAAAAGGAAGAAGAGGCGTGACCAGGACCTGTCTTACATATGGACTAGATGTACTTATTGACCAAATTGTTATTAGGTGAAGGTTTGGAAAAACTTAAAGTCGTGGATGCCTCAAATAGGTATGATGAGCCAAAATTTGATTTTGATGAGGGAGCTAAGTTTCTTATCAGCTAAGGGGCTTTTAGGACCTACAACTTTTGAAAACAAGGTCAAAACTACGATCGTGATGAGTACTATGATCGGCCCATGAATTCTGACTAAGGTAATTGGCAAAACAGGGATAACTATAGGAGCAATTGAAATGGAGCACATGTGCCACCCATGTACATAGAGCGCCCAGGTAATAGTGGGGGCAGTTTGAAATTGGAGGAAGTGATGGTTAAAGTCCTCCAATAAGTTGAAGCCATGGAGGCTGGGGTATGAGACGTGTATGAAGATATGACAAACATAAGCAAGCCATAAACTCACACTCCACCTTGATCAAATAGTTGAAGTAGTAGATGGGGTAGTTGTTAGCAGAACTAAATAAGAGAAATGTTGGGTCACTTCCTAGCAACACGATTCTGAACCCTAAAAAGGATGGTCACTGCCATGCGGTGAACAACAGGAGTGGCAAAGCTCTAGATTCCACTGATGCTGCCAAAGATGACGAGGCTGAAGGGCAAACAATTTCACCAAAGGAGATAGATATCACTAGAGGTGTTGGAGATTCAGAGTCAGTTATCCCTAGTCCACCACCACTATTTCCACAGAGGTTAAAGAAAAAGGGATAGCAAGTTTCAAAAATATCTGCCTATGGTGAAGGAGATATCAGTGAATTTTCTTCTATTGGAGACACTTGGGAAAATGTTAGGTTACTGTAAGTTCATAAAATATGTAGTTACTAAGAAGCGGACTATCACAGTTGAGCTTAATAACCTTCACCACTGTAGTGCTATTGCTACCAGGTTTTTGGTTGAAAAAAAAGAAAGATCCGGGGGCCTTTACAATTCCATGTACCATTGGGGCTTATGATTTTTTAGGGGCCATGTTTGATCTAGGGGCTAGAATTGAGTTGATTCTATTAGCCATTTTCAAACAGTTAGGATTAGAAGCCCCCACACCTATATCTATACGTCTCTTGATGGAAGATAGGTCAAAGAGACTCTCGGGGATCCTAGATGATGTGATAGTAAGAGTGGAAAAATTCATCTTCCCAGCAGACTTTGTAATTCTATAATTCTAGGTGTATTTCGAGGTCCTCATCATTCTAAGGAAGTGAAGTTTAATGTTTGTGTGCATCAATGAAGAGACGTAAGGATGTCACGGTGATTTCAATTGTTGATGTGGATGATGCATGCACTATCGAGGTCCCTATAGAAGAGAGGCTGAATGTGGAGCCATTGGTAGCAATGATCATAAATTTTTACAAAGGACTGAATTGAAGGGTATGATGAGATTGTTTTGCATTACAGGGTAGGGTGTCCAAACCTTTTACCCCTGAGAAGTCAGATCTGCAATTAAAAAATAGACCCAATTTGCTTGCCATGTCATCCATTGAGGAGCCCTTGTAGTGGAACCTAAATCGTCGACACAACAATTGTGGTGTGCATTTTTGGTTTCTAACAATACTTTTACTTTCATTATTGTTGCAGATCATCAAGCAGAGTAGGTTACAACCTTGTTGGAGTCCTCCAAAGGTTCAAAGGCCATTCGTTAGACCATAGTAGATGTTATTGGATTCCTCAACGACTATGCATGCTTAAAATCAATTTGGAGGATAGTTGTGTCCTAAGAATTGAGCATTAATGAAGGCTAAATCCACACATACAACAAGTGGTAAAGAAAAATATAATAAAGTGGCTTGATGTAGTGGCTATATACCCAATTTCAGATAGCAACTGAGTGAGCCTAGTGCAATGTGTCCCTAAGAAAGGTAGCATGACCACAGTAGCAAATGAAAAAATGATTTTGGCTTATTGTGACAAATCACCAGGTGGTGGGTTTGTATGGTTTATAGGAAGTTGTATAGATTGCCTTCAGGCGCATGCCGTTTGGACTATACAATGCTCCAGCAACTTTTCAGCGTTGCATGATGTCAATCTTCTCTGACATGGTTTAAGACACCCTTTAGGTACTTATGGATGACTTCTCTGTTGTGGGTGATCTTTTTAATGATTCTCTGCTCAATCTTAGCAAGGCCCTACAATGCTATGAAGAAGTAAACCTGGTCGTAAACTGCGAGAAGTGTCACTTAATGGTCAAGGAATGAATAGTGTTCGGCCATAAGATTTCTAATAAAAGAATAGAGGTGGACAATGTGAAGATTGAGGTTCTTGTGAAATTGTCACCTCTCATTCTACGAAGGGGTGGCTTCTACCATCGATTTATAAAAGACTTCTCCAAAATTGCACACCCGCTGTGCAAATTGTTTCAACAAGATGCGAAGTTTCACTTTTATGATGTATGCATACAGACACATACCACCCTAAAGGCCAAACTGACTCTGAACTTGTGATAGTGGAATCGGACTAGCCTTGCTCATTTGAGGTCATGTGTTATGAAAGTAGGATTGTTATGGGTGTTGTGATGGGCTAAAATAACAAGAAGATGTTTCACCCCATATACTATGCCAACAAGAATCTGAATAAGGCCCAATGGAATATACAGCAACTAAGTAGGATTTTTTGGCTATGGTTTATGCGTTTGATAAATTTAAGTCCTATCTTCTAGGTACAAAGGTGATAGTGCACACTGACCATATAGATTTTAGATATCTAATGGCCAAAAAGGATGCTAAGCATAGACTAATCAGATGGGTTGTCCCATTACAAAAGTTTGATTTCGACATACAAGATAGGAAAGGAAGCGAAAACTAGACAAACGACCAAGATGAATCTAGAAATAATGATATGTTAGACATTAACTATTCAATTCCAAACAAGCAGGTATTAGCTTGTTCTGTTGACCTTATTCCTTGGTTTTTTGATTTTGCAAATTATCTGACTAGTGACATTATGTCTGAGGACCTCACCTTAAATCAAAGAAAGAAGCTTCTTCATGATGTTTTTACATACTTCTAGGAAAGGCCCTTCTTGGTCAGGATATATGGAGACAATGTTATAAAGTGATGCATACTTGAGGCAGAGATGATGAGTATTCTACAGTCTTTCCATTCTTATCCAGTAGGTGGGCATCATAGTAGTGCAAGAATAGCAAAGCAGATCTTGCAGTATGGGTACTACTGGCCCAGAATCTATAGAGATTCCCATGACTTGGCATAGAGCTATGATCAATGCCAAAGATAGGCAACATCTCCAGGCACCACGAATTGCCCATGACCCCAATTTTGGAAGTGGAATCATTTGATTTCTAGGTGGTTGATTTCATGGGCCTATTTTTGAGTTCGTATAAAATGAAATACATTCTGGTGGCAATTGATTTCATCTCTAAGTGGGTTGAACCCATTTCACTACCTAACAATGCAAGTAAAAGTGTGGCAAGTTTTCTAAGGTGGAACATCTTCTCTAGATTTTGGACACCCAAAATTATCATTAGTGATGGAGGTTTCCATTTCTACAATAAGATTTTCTTAGCTTTGTGGCCGAGTAACCCGCAAACCAGTGGGCATGCTAAGGTCTCCAATAGAAGTCAAGGAAATATTGGCCAAAATAGTGAATGCTACCAGAAAATATTGGCAATGAAAATTGGACGGTGTGCTATCGGATGTCTTACAAGGCACCAATTGGTTTGTCCGCATACTAGTTGGTCTTTGGTACATCTTGTTATTTACCTGTGGAGCTAGAATACAAGGCACAATGGGCTCTGAAGAAGTTGAACCTGAGTTGGAGTGATGCTGCTAATCTGAGACTTGACCAGCTCAATTAGTTGGATGAGTTTCGCCTTCATGCCTACGAGAGAGCAACACTCTATAAGGATAGGATAAAGTTTCAACATGATAAGCACATCGTACAACAAAGTTTCAATGTTGGCGACCGAGTTTTGTTATACAACTCTAGGCTAAACCTTTTTTCTGGTAAAATCAAATCCTATTGGTTTGGGCCATGAAGTGTAACCTAAACTTTCCCCATGGAGCTATTGAGCTTCAAGATTCGGATTGGTTCAAATTCAAGGTGAACGACCAGAGGATAAAGCTATACATGGGGTTTGCAAAGGCGGTCAAAATAGTTGTGGAGGTCCTTCTTGGCAATGTCTATGTAGTCAAGCCTGTTGTGACCTGGCATGAAGCTTAATTAGGCGCTTCATGGGAGGAAACCCATAAATTGCATTTGTATGACCTAGAATTATTTTCATTTATATTTTTTTCTTATTTTATTTTAGTTTTCTATTTGCTTTTGTCATTGTCATAGGATTGACCGTCAGTTTGGTATGGAATTGTAGGTTAAATACACAAGAAAGGTGCTTTTAGGAGTCATAGTCAGGAAGGTTTGTGAGGGCCATGATGGAAAATTGAGAAAAACTGCAGAAGGCCCCTACCAGGGGACCCTTCATAGGCCGTGGTGTGCACCAAAAATCATGGAGGTCCCTCGTGCAGGGACCTGGTTAGCCATTACCCTTTACTAAACACTCCATGTCCTGTGATGTGATTCACGGACTGTATAGTGTCTGGTGGATAGTTAAGACACTTACCCCAAGAATTTGGCAAAGTGTACTTATACGGAGCCTTCCACGAACCGTGGTGTGCATCACAAAAGTATTATATGTATCCTACCTTAGCCCGAGCCAATGTTACAAGCCACAAAAATCCTAAAGTGATCCTAAAATGGTCATTTGAGAGTCACAGTGGTTAAAATAATGGTAAGCATATGGATTATACTTGTGCATTAATTGAATGTCGTTATGAGTGTGAGTGTCTATATTCAATCTCTGTGTAATAGTTAAATATTGTGTGTGAGGCTTCTTTATCGTGACGGCATTGGGATTTTGTTGTCGAGTTAAGGTGAGTCAATCTACACTTATAGCATTTACCAGGGTGATCCTGAGCTACACGCGGTACTGTTCGATCCTGACAAGTTGGTTTGATAATGTGTGCATTGTATATATAGAACGAGGAAAGTGTTTAACTTGATGAGCTACTGCAGATACAGATAAGATGTTTCTATGTACATAGTCTCGTTTGTGTCGTTTATTGAGGACAACAATGGTGCTAAGTTGATGGTGCTAATGTTCTTTGAAATTACAGCTTTTTCAGCACCTAAAACTGTGAATAATTGTGAATCCCAAGAACATTTTGTGTTTATGATGTGTTTTCTGTGCAGTTTTTCAGGAAATACAGGTCGGGCATGGACTTGGGGACATCTTGACTAATCAGAATTGACAAGCTGTAAAGGGGCTCTGGATGACACCCACCACAGCCGTAAAGCACGCCATGTGCCATGGTGGGGGTCTTGAGAACTGTACTGGAGGCTGAAGGAATGAAGAAATGTGCAAAATCATGTTCCATGAACCCCTTAACGGTACATGGAATTCTTGACAAATCTTACCAGGTGAGCTTGGAACCAAAATCAAAGTTCAAGACCACAGAACCCTTCACGGGCCGTGGAACCAACTATAGACTGTGAATGGGTCCATTAAGTGCATGAAAAGCAAAAACCACTGACTGCACGCAAAAGGGAATCTTCACTAGACCCACCATGGGCGGTGAAGCACACCACATTCCATGGTGTGCTCCTGTGGTGGGATGCCTTGGCATTTGTTGGTTGATGATCACAAGGAGAACACCATGGAACCCTTCATAGGCTGTGATGCACACCACAGGCCGTGGAGGTGTTCCGTGAACTATGCCGACACAAATTTTCTACTTTGATTTGAATTAGGTTTCTTTTGCATATAAAAGTCATTTTATAAGTATTTTTATGATTATTCATCTTCATGGGACTGTGTGTATGACGAGAAACAGCGAATTAACATAAAACTTGATCTTGTATTGCTATTTTTTATCTTTTAATCAAGGATTTTGATTCGTAATTCTTCTCCCTTACATTGTAAGTAATTTTCACCATGAATTCTACATCTATTTTTGTGGGTTAATTTCATCATCTATGCGTAGCTAAACCCACAATAAGGGTTGTGGGAACCTTAACTATATGATGAGTTAGAAAAATGCTTAGTAAATTTCGATGATCAAATAGCATGTATTATGATTGTCTTCATCTACACCATTTTCTTAATGAGTCGAGGCCTTGAGAACTTGCTTTAATTTATTACTTGTCTAAGAGGAAAGTAGTAATTAGGAAAAGATAATCATAACTAGGATTCGAGAAGATAAATGCTCGTCTAATTTACTTGATCCCGCAAGAGGAAAGTACCTAGAAATCCTATGTGAGGATTAACATGAGATACATTCTAAGATCGAGAGGAGAGGAATGAAATGCTTCTAAGAAGGACCGCAAGGTGAATTAGAAGTTACTCAACTCACTAGATTTTGCATGTATTAAACAAAGGAATAGCCCGACAGTTTAATGCTTGAGAAGTTATTGGTCATGGGAACATAATCGTAGCAGTATTCTCATTCTGTAAACACCAAGCTGTCATGCTAGTTCTGTTCATACTCGTTATAACAAACCCCATTAATTTACTTCATACATTATTAATTTCGGGAAGAAGTAACTCTAGTTGAAAAGTAATAGCTGATAGAATTCAACCTATTCCTTGTGGGATCGACTAGACTCTTAATTGGGTAATTAGACTGCTAACAATTGTCTATTTTTCATATGAGAAGTATATTTGAACGTTGTCACATGCCAAATCCACGATTCATTCATCGAATGCAATTTGTTAATTATCCCTTAAATGCTTTCCTAGCATGCGATTTATGTTCCAAATAATGAACTGAGATGGAACAAATTCGCATCACGGAAATGCTCTTTCTCTAAGGAGAAATATCGTTATTCTTTATTATACCGTCAATTCTATAATATTGAATTATATCATTTGGACAAAGTTATCTTGAAAGGCCTATCAAATTTTTTTATATGAATATAGACTCAACTAAAAAAATAGTGCAATAAAAAAATGATCTTTTTCTTTCATAACACAATTAACACTAAA
>JAABOM020062463.1:0-10239 GCA_011800125.2 Solanum clarkiae | reverse complement strand
TTTTTATAAAAAAAAATTCAATTTTGAAAATTCAATTTCACCATACTGCCCCCATGTCCACCCCACCCCCAATCTCCTTCAGCTCCACCCACCATCTGTGCACCCACTCTACCCTGATCCAATCCCATACAAAAAAGTTAAAAATTTACCTTTTAAAAAAACCAAAATTTTAGAAATTTTAATTTTTTACTTAAACCTCTCCCCGTACCCCAACACCCCTCGATACAATAAAAAAATAAAATTTCTCTTTTTAGAAAAATTCTAATCTTGAAAAAATTATTTTTACACTACCTCGCCCCCGTTCCAACCCCACTCCCCAGCCGCCCACTCCAACCCTCCAAAATAGAATTTAAATATTTATTTTTAAAAAATACTTTAAATTATGAAAATATTTTCACGTTAAAAATTATTTTTCTACAAATTGTTATCTACTCTCTATCTATAAATAGAAAATTGTTCCTAAAAAATATTATCATTCATTAATCAAACAATAAAAAATATTTTCTGGAAAATTTTTTTTCCACTCACCGACCAAAAATGAAAAAATGAGTTAGAAATCAATTGATTTTCGTGGAAAATATTTTCCTCCATACCAAACACACCCATAAAGAAGAAGAGAAATATATATACATATATATATCAACCACAACCCAAAAGGAATCAAAACCTTTTCTAGTCTTGGGCAACCCATCCATAAAATCCATGTTAATCACCTCCCGTTTCCAAGTAGGAATCTCTATGTCTTGGGTTAGGACATCCGGCCTTTGATGTTCGGCTTTGACTTGTTGACAACTATGGCAACCGGAAATAAATTTGGCAATTTCCCTCTTCATACCTCCCCACTAATATACATCCCTCAAGTCTCTATACATTTTGATGGAACCGGGGTGAATAGAATAAGAAGAATTATGGGCCTCGTCAAGAATTTTCTCCCTCAGACCATCAACACTAGGCACAGACAACCTACCTAGGTACGTAAGGGCACCATCCCCCCCTTGGGAGAAAACCTCTACTTTGCCCTCTTTCACCAAGGTGTTTAATTCAAGCAAAGAGAAGTCAAGATCTTGTGTTGTTATCACCTCATCAACCAAGGAAGATTTGGAATCATCAACAATAATAACACCATTATCACCAACCTCTTCCAACCTAACCCCCAATCTGGCCAATCTATGCACCTCCCTAGCCATCTCCCTATCACCACCATCAACATGAGCTAGGCTACCCATGAACACCCAACTCAAACATTTGGTGCCTGAAACAAGGGATTTTGTGAGTTCTTAAAGTGACTTGTTAGTGTTTTGGTGTTAATCTTGCAGAAAAGTTAGGTTGGCATGATTTTGAAGAAACGTTAGAGATTTTGCTGAAGCATAGGCCTTAAGAGCCCACCTAGGAGTCGTAGGGTGGTGACGTATCAAGAATCAGAGACTAAAATTCAAAAATATGCTAAGTGGAGGTCACCCATACGAGGCCATCATACGAGTCGTAAGTCACACTAAGTCTCGTATAGGTGGACTCCTAGCAAGAATCAGAGAGCCAAGATTTCAGACCAAGACTACAAGACCAACATATGAGTTGTATCTCAAGCAACTACTCGTAACTATGGGTCGTACCAGTTTAGTCCAAGATGCTAAGAACCTAATATGAGACCCCCACTATGACTCGTAGGTCATCCTACGAGTGGTATGTGTGTAACTTATCAGCTGTCAGCTGTCTTTTCTATGTAAATTCTAGGGTTGATTTTTAAAAAATATATGTAGTTTAAGTTAGGTTTTTAGAAAGAGTTCGACCAGTAGACTATTGAGAATCACATTTTGAATCTTTTCTTAGTTTTTAGAGTAGTGAGGAAAGAAATTATCGAGTATTGAGCATCAAAGGTGGTTAAACCCTCCCCCAATGCAAGAGGTTGTGAGGAAAGAAATTATCAAGTGATTAGATACAGGAGTCATCTACCCAATTACTGACATTGAATGGGTGAGTCCAGTATGGTGTGTTCCAAAGAAAGGAGGTATCACAGTGGTGCCTAATATACAGAAAGAGTTGATCCCCATGAGACCTGTCACCGGATGGAGAGTGTGCATGGATTATAGAAAATTAAATGCTTCTACCAATAAGGGCCATTTCCCTATGCCCTTCATAGACCAGATGCTTGACAGACTGGCAGAAAAGGGATGGTATTGTTTCCTTGACAGGTATTCCAGTTACAATCAAATTGTTATCATGCCTGAGGATCAAGAGAAAACAACATTCACATGCCCTAATGGTACCTTTGTATTTAAGAGAATGTCGTTTGGACTTTGTAACGCTCCAGCCACATTTCAAAGGTGCATGATGTCTATCTTCTCAGACATGGTTGAAAGTACTATTAAGGTGTTCATGGATGCTTCAGTGTCACTGGCCAGTCTTTTGAAGAATGTCTTTTACATTTGCGTGATGTGTTGCAGAGATGTGTCGAGAGTCACTTGGTGCTAAATTGGGAGAAATGCCATTTTATGGTCAAAGAGGGCATTGTACTTGGTCAAAGAATTTCAGATAAGGGAATTGAGCTGGATAAAGCAAAAATCGACGTGATAGAGAAATTGCCACCACTAATTTCAATAAAAGGTATCAGAAGTTTTCTAGGCCATGCCGAATTCTACTGCCGCTTCATATAGGATTTCTCCAAAATCTCACACCCTTTATGTAAGTTGCTAGAAAAAGATGTGAAGTTTATATTAGATGACGTATGCATGCAAGCCTTCGAAGAATTGAAAAGAAGGCTGGCCATAGCACCCATTATTGCCGCTCCAGATTGGTCACAGCTGTTTGAACTAATGTGTGATAGGAGTAGGGTTGCAATCGGTGTGGTGTTGGGGAAACAAAGAGAAAGAGTCCTACATCTGATCTATTATGCCAACAAAGCACTAAATGTGGCCCAGAAGAATTACACTATCACCGAACAAGAATTGCTTGCATTGGTGTTTGCTTTCGAAAAATTTCATTCATACTTGTTGTGAGCTAAAGTGATTGTGTATACAGATCATGCAACACTCAAATATCTAATGAAAAAGATGGATCCAATGTCAAGATTTATTAGATAGGTAATTCTCTTGCAGGAATTTAATTTTGATGTCATTTTTAGAAAAGGTTTGAAAATTCGGGTTGTCGATCACCTTTCTAGATTTGAAGATGAGGCTATGATGAAGTTTGATGATGGGCTGGACATAAATGACTCATTTCTTGATGAAAGAGTTCTGGCAGTGTCACATAATCTTATACCTTGGTTTGTAGATTAAGTTAACTATTTGATGAGTGATATAGTGCCTCTTGATTTAAACACCCATCAAGGTCGTAAGTTTATGCATGATGTAAAGAAGTTCTTATGGGATGAGCCATATTTGTTTCTTATTTGTGTGTATGGAATCATCCACAGATGTGTTTTGAAAGTAGAGATAATGAGCATTCTTGGAGCTCGAACTGCTTATAAAGTGTTGCAATATGGCTACTATTGGCTTTCTGTACATCAAGATGCCCATATGTTAAGTCTTGTGACCATTGTCAAAGGGAGGGTGGAGTGTCATGAAGCCACGAACTTCCACTAAACCCTATTTTTGTCATAGAACTATTTTATGTTTTAGGCATTGACTTTATGGGACCTTTTATTAGCTCTCATGGTAATAAATACATCTTCGTCACTGTTGATTATGTCACCAAGTGGGTAGAGGCCATAGCTTTACCAAACAATGAGGGTGAGAGTGTTACTGGGTTTCTCCGAAAAATATTTTTTCCAAGTTTGGTACACCGCGATCAGTGATGGAAGCTCTCATTTTTGCAACCGACTCTTCAAAGCTCTTCATGAAAGATATGGTGTGAAACACCGAGTAGCGACCCCGTACCATCCCCAAACTAGTGTACAAGTAGAAGCATCGAGTAGGAAATAAAACAAATCTTAACCAAAAGGGTAAATATGAATCACATTGATTGGTCAAGGAAGTTTGATGATGCTTTATGGGCCTACCAAAAGGCTTTCAAGACTCCTATTGGAATGTCCCCTTATCAATTGGTTTTTGGGAAGGCCTGTCACCTGTAGGTCGAACTTGAGCACAAGGCACTATGGGCATTGAAGAAACTGAATTTGGATTGGCATAAAGCTGTAACTTCTAGGTTGATGCAATTGAATGAGCTTGATGAGTTTAGATTTCGTGCATGTGAGAGCTCCGCCTTGTACAAGCAATGAATGAAAGTTCATCATGATCACAAAATTAAAAATCGCCAATTTGCTCAGGCAGACATGGTACTGCTCTACAACCCTAGGTTGAGGTGGCTTCTTGGAAAACTCAGAACTAAGTGGATGGGGCCCTTCAGAGTAATGCGTGTTTTTAGTCATGGAACCATCGATCTAGAAAACAAGGATGGAAAAAATTTCAAAGTCAATGGACAAAGGGTCAAACTGTATATGTGTAACATGAAAGAAATCAAAACAGTGGAAGATTGGTACCTTGAAGAGGCATGAACACAAAGGCTTTATGTCATGTCACAACAATAAATCAGGCGCTTCCTGGGAGGCAACCCAAGGTACGCCCCTTGCACATTTTCTTTGTGATTTTACTTTGAGGACAAAGTATCGTATTTTGGTGGGGTGTGGGAGTTATGGATTAAGGTGAAGTCTGAGTAGCATCAAGTCCATGACTTCCCCTATTTTTGATCCCAAGGTTTTCTTGTCGTGCTTCTTTTTTCTTGTGGATGTTTACTTTTCTGTTGAAACGGCATGTTTAGGTAGTTTAGATAATGGGTAAATTCATAGTAGTGTTATCTATTAGCATATAAATAATTTTTAGATGTGTTTTTAATGTTTTGATGAAAAATTGGGTACCCTCAAAATTTTTGAGGTTGTGATTATTAATGCGTTCATACATTTTTGAGTAGTTGACAATGTTTGTTCTGATATTGTGAAGGTAAACTGAGACTAAAAACATGACTTGTGAGTCTATACTTGATTGTGGATGCAATTGCCATGTGTGTTGTGAGCTTATTTTGTTGCATTCACGCATCTTATATGGACCTAGAACTTGCTTTGTTACTCTAAAATTAGTTTTGTGATATGGTGGACGTGGAAAGGATCTTAGGCCTTCATTCTTTGAATGAACCTACTTTTAGCCTAAATGATCCACCAGATAAGTGAGTGAATCCCTTGTTCCACAATTTTGAGCTTATCATGTACTTATTCTTTTTTAATACCTTGCTATCTCAACCTTGTTTGATGAAATACCTTGACATTGGCCCTGGTCTATCCTTGAACATGTGAACCTTGATTGAGGCCGATGGCCTAAGTTGAGGGTGGCTACAATTGGTGGCCCTGGTTTGAGGCATAGATATTGTACACTTCACCTTAGGCCAAAAGCCTAAGTTGAGGGTGACCCTTATTGTGGTAAAGTAATAATAATAAGGTGGTTAGTTGGGAAATCAAGAAAGAAATGAAAAAAGCATGAACCGAGTCAAGAAAGAGAAAAGAAAAGTTCCTTGAATTGAAAAAAAGAGTAGCAAAAATGAGTTTGAAATTGAGGTACAGCTGAAAAAGAGAAAGAAAGCACTTGAGAAAAGTTCAAAACAGGAGAATAATGGTGGAGTGATTAAAAGGGTTGGATCATGAAAGCAAAAAATGTTGGTAAACATGGTTCAAGGATAGATTTTAGTGCCTATTTTCCCAAAATACCATACCAAAGCACCTTGAGTATATGTTACAAGCCTATAAGTCCTAAAGTGATCCAACTCCACTTAATCACCAAGCCATAAGATGAGTATAGAGGCAAGCATATGGTGTTAATCAGTATGCATTGAATTTCAATTGTGAGAGTGAGAATGCTTCCTCAGTCCCT
Source organism: Solanum clarkiae (assembly GCA_011800125.2). Taxonomy (NCBI): domain Eukaryota; kingdom Viridiplantae; phylum Streptophyta; class Magnoliopsida; order Solanales; family Solanaceae; genus Solanum; species Solanum clarkiae. The sequence continues at coordinate 4,387 of JAABOM020062463.1, read as the reverse complement.
GAATTCTAAATAATTTTGAGTGAGTATGAGGGACTTCTTTCTAGTGAGGGTATTTAAACTACTTGATTAGCATATGACTATAGCAGCAACTGTGGATGGTTGATGCTCCTTAGCTTGTCATAGTTGGATTATCTGGTATCTCATTATGTTTTTGTCTGCTCAATAACCTTGCAACCCTGTTTGGAAAATAGAAGTTGGGTACCTGAATCAAAGGAGTTATTGTATATGCCGTTAGTATAGCTGCTAGGTATTTCTCTTCGTCTAAATAGATTGAGTCATCGCTTGAGGATAAGTAATAATTCTAAGTTGAAGATGTTGATGTGCTATCAAAATAAAACACATTTGGTGCCTGAAACAAGGAACTTTGTGAGTTCTTAAAGAGACTTTTTAGTGTATTGATGTGTTTTTCTGTTAATCTTGCAGAAAAGTTAGGTTGGCATGATTTTGAAGAAAAGTTGCAGATTTTGCTGAAGCATAGTTCTTGCAAGCCCACTTACGAGTCATAGCTCAAGCTACGAGTCGTAGGGTGGTGTCATAGCAAGAATTAGAGACCAAAATTCAGAAATCTGCTAAGTGGAGGTCACCGCTACGAGGACATCATAAGAGTCGTAAGTCACACTACTTCTCATATAGGTGGACTCGTAGAAAGAACTTGAGAGCCAAGATGTTGGACCAAAAAACTGAAGACAAGACTACGAGACCAACATGCGAGTCGTTGCTCAAGCAGTGACTCATACCATTGGGTCATACCAGTTTAGTCCAACATGCCAAAAACCTGATGTGAGACCCCGACTACAACTCATAGGTCATCCTAGAGTCATATTTGTGTAACTTGTCAGCTGTCAGCTATCTTTTCTACATAAATTCTAGGGTTGTTTTGCAAATACTATATATAGTTTAAATTAGGTTTTTAGAAAGAGTTCGACCAGTAGACTATTGAGAATCACATTTTGAATCTTTTCTTAGTTTTTAGAATAGTTTGTTGTTCTCTCTTGAAAAACTCATCTTGGGGATTGCAAATCTTGCGTTGTACTCATTGTTGATCAATCAAGCTTGTGGTTTTGCAACTTGTGGTGCCTATTTTCTTCATTGTTATTGGTAAAGCTCTCAACTATGTTCATTATTTGCATTCTTGTGTATTTTGCCTTAGCCATGAGTAGCTAAGCACCCACAACTTGGGGTTATTAGAACCATGGGTAGTTGACATTTAGATGACCTAGGTTTCTTGCATTTCAGTGATTAGGGTTTTTCATGCATTATCTATTTCCCTTCCTTATTGTTGTTATTTGGTGGTGGCCAACACCAAACCTCGCCTACTATCACGATCCCGATCAAAGTAGGGACGAATATGGAAAGGGAAGTACATGACAGAATTCGATTGATGTATTCTCATCTACTCAACCGAGCTTGACCAAAGAGAGGTTGATTGGGACAATAGATAATGGTTAGTTTGCACGCCATGGTTGCCGACGAAGTGCCATGGTGAAATTCAACCTTCACTTTCACAAGAGGGTTGGAAGAACCTAAGTAACTGTCTGGTCAAATTAGCGCTAATTTTTAAAAGTGATTGATATATGCCTCTAACGCGTAAGAGGATTGAGTGTATACATGTTTTATGTCAAATTGTGAAGATCACGAAATTAAAGGAAGTCATAGAATTGAGGTGCTTATAGGACTTAAGAAACTAGCAGGTGAGTCATCTACTTGCTTAGCTTAAATTTGCTAGCTAAATGGAGACGAGGCTCGACGTCGAATTGTCCAAGTACGATTGTGAATAAAGTCTATGTTAAAGGTCTAAATTTGGACCATGTTTAGCATCATACATGTACTATATTTTCAGCCCAAGAAGGATATTATAAAGGTCCCAAAGGCACCAGAACCCACTTGGCTATTAGGGCCCAAAACTAAGTGAGAGAAACTGGAAAAATGGGCAGCCCAAGCCCATAAACTTGGAGACCCATTTAGGCCCAAGTGAAAGGGGCAAGGAGGTGCATCACCATCTTGATAATGTAAGGGTAAAGTAGCCTTAGTACATCAGCCAAAGACCCCTTTATAAAGGGCTCAAAATAGCTCCCACAAGTCATTGTTAACTTGACCAACAAAAAAAATCAGATTGTCTCCAAGTTTTCTCTCAACGTCTCTTGACATTGTAAAGCAGCTAAAAGGAACTTCTAGGGTTCTTGGAGAAGCCCTATACCCTGAGGGTAGTGGTAAGTAAGCTTACACGTGTGTTTAGTATGGTTTTCTTATGAAAAACAAGAAGTATATGCTAGTGTGTTTGTGCTGGAAATTTGAGACAGCATGTATTTAGAAAGTTGTTGCACACTTGCTTTTTCTTTTAGTGACTTCCCTATGGTTTGTGGGCTGTATTATGAAGAGACGTTTATTTGCTTAACGTAGTTTGAGTTATAAATGTTACCCTAAGGTTGCTATCCTGATTTTGGTTTCATTTAACCAATGCGTTTTATTATGCTATCTGAAGTGTAATGTAGATTGGAACTTGTGGGCTGCTGGATGGAAGATTATTGGCTCACGTCCTTCATGAACTCTTGAGTGCTATTATAAGACTGTTCTAGATTTGTTTGCATGTGTAATGTTGTTGGAACAGTTTGATTAGAGTTGGAATGGGTTTGGAATTGTCTACGTTGGAATGTAGCGAAGGAAGGTAACGTTATGCTGTCCATTTTTAGGTTGTGTAGAATTGTTATGTGTTGTGCTCTGTAGGCTGTTGTAAGGTTGTTCTGACACTAAAAATAAGCTGCATATGATGTGTACATGTGAATGTGTGTTAGAGAATACGGTTATAAGTGAAAGGAGTGAAGGAATGCGTTTGCATCACTAATTATAGGCTTGCTTCCCAGGTGTTTGTTTTTGTGATATTGGGCTGCCAAGAAGTGTCTCATTGCTGCTAAATACTTGTCTTATTACCTACTATGTTGTAGATAAATACTTGGAGTAAGGGAAGGTTATCTCGAGGTAGTAACGAGGTCATACAACGAGATATGTAAGGATACTTGATTTCGTATTATTTGACATGAAAAATAGATCCTTCCTTGGAACATATAGGCGATTACCAACTCCGACACAACTATTAACTATGTCTACACTCTTGCACATGTTCATATGCTCTCATACATAGTCACCTTGAAATCTTCATACATATACGGATACCAAGTTGCATGGGTTGTTGTTACTAAATAAAGTTCATGAGTTGTTCCATTTCATATGCATTTCATTTTTTGTGTAACATACTCTTTTTCATTGTCATATTATATTGTATGATTATCTACATGTAACATGCTACATATATAGTCCTACAGCTCCAATATTATGTCCACCAAAAGAACCATCTCAAAGGTAACTGAAAGGTAAAGTATATTGCTTATTGATGGGTGGTAGCCTGAGGGGTAGAAGAATCACTTAGCCAGGGACGATCCTATCACGGGTGGTAGCCTAGGGGTTAAGGAATAACCTAGCCAGGGACGATCTCCATATAATTTACCACTGATCAGTTGGTCATTTGTATTACTATTATGCACAGATTATACAGTAAAGGTAAAGTAATACAAAGAACATAAAGTACATGATTCTAAAGTATAACCAAGGGTGGTCTCTAATCTTGTACCAGTGCATGGTCTCATTTGAGTTATTATTTCACATACAGTATATCCTGCCTTACATATTCAGTACATTATCTCGTACGGGGGACCTGCATTTCATGCTGCAGGTATAGGTGAAAGTAGATCTACCTAGTAGGAGAACATGATATCCAGCTGTTGATACCAAGCTCCAGGTTACTTAGGAGCTTTGCATATCTAGAGTTTATATGTTAGTATTGTACAGTTAACTGAGGCAGGCCTATCCCGACCGTTGTCAGATGCTTTCTCTTATCTAGAGGCTTTATAGACTATGTAAAGTAAAGTGTGGTCATGTCTCGTACTTTAAACATCGTGGTCCCAACAACCTAGTCATATGCATTTCCTTTTGGCTTGTTATCACTGTTTATTTTTCCTAAAGGCCTATCAAGTGTAGAAATCCCTCATAATATGTATAGAAAGCGCATAGGTACAGGTTGGTTCTCCAGAGCCTTATCGGCAACGAGTGTCAATCCGCCCTATTAGGAGTTTGGGGCGTGACTGAAGTGGTATCAAAGCGGGTCATCCTAGGGAGTCTACAAAGCCGTGTCTATGTAGAATCTGGTTTATCGATGTGTTGTGCACCATATTTATAAGCAGGAGGCTACGTGGCATTTAGGAGTTGTTACTTTCTTCCCATTCTTTAGATCGTGCCATAAAATCAAGTGTAATAGATGCATTATGTCTAATTCCTAAATTGTTTTGTACAACAAGTATGCCAGAAATAAGGCAGAACAAAGGTAAAGGGAAGG
>JAABOM020062462.1:0-10240 GCA_011800125.2 Solanum clarkiae | reverse complement strand
CTAGATTCACCTATTTTATATATATATATATATATATATATATATATATCTATATATACATGTATTCACATGTTATGTACAAAAATACTGCCACTTTTTATATGTGTTATAAAAGTGCAATGTAGTAGGTCAATACTGTATCCGTTTATAATATATTCAATTTTATAAATAATACATCAAAAAATAATAAAAATACTAAAAATGTTACAGGATAAGGGTGTAGGAGGGCCACGAAATCCCATTGTCCATTTTAATAAATTAAAACCTGCTCAGGCTCAATGTATTTACCCAAATACAGAGGATTCAGAGGTATTGGTTCAATTTTTTTTATTTATATACACATGTGGTTTCAGAGGAATCTCGTTTTTCCTATTGATTATATCCTATCTAATCATAGACATATAACCATAAATAACCATCCTTTTTTTGTCATTATCATATGGAGTGTGTCGAACTTGTGCAGAAAATAATGTACTTGTTGATAAAGAATCCACTGGACGAGCGCAATACTCTTCTGAACAACCCTAGGAATCCCCCCCCCACACATCTGCTACCCCAAATATACATACACAATTATATACAGTTTTTTGTTTATCAGACTGAGTGTGCTGAAGCCATGCTGAAATCAACTGGAACTGTCGATAAGTGTCTTAATGGGCAATGCCAATCCGTTCCTCATAAACTAGATGACCCAGAAGTATATCAGTAGCATTTAGATTGCGACTGACATTCAAACACTTATATATGAATATAATTTATGTATAAAATTATACAAATATACACATATAACTCTGTAAAAAAGCATCTGCAATTGTCGATAAGCATCCTGACGGTCAAGGACAATTCGTTCCCCAGTAGCCGGATGACTCAGAGGTATATTGACAAGCTTTCAATTATAACATACATTACATTTATTTGTATAATTATATATATACAAACATAATATTGTTGTATGTTTGAATATGTATACATTAACTTTATACAAGGTCAACTTGACAACTTATAGAGAGAACCAGATGTGGAAGGACAAAGGTAAGTCTAATATAGATCAAAACATAACAGAATCACAATTTGAGTTGTCAGATTTAATCCTGAGAGTCTCAATTTGGAAAGAACAATGATCCTCCATCCTATGACTATTGTCGATAGCAACCCATTGACAATTGTTCAGACTCCTCCATTATTTTGAAGACTCAAGCGCCTAGGTCCTTATAATGTATTACCATACATGGACTCTTTTGTATTCGAAACAGGTAAACTTTTACATAATTCAATATTTATACATATTTATATCCAATTGTCCAAAAAATTACATATACAACTATGATGAAATTTTTGTGATTGCAGGCAGTTTATCAAAGAAGCCTATAATTTTTCATCAGAAGTACCCATTCAATAAGATTTCTGATAAACTTGACACTAGAGCTGGAATCGGAACCGGACTCTACCGGTACTAGTCCGGTTCTGTCCCGGTTCAGTGCCGGTCCGATATCGATTCGGTAAGGTGCGGTAGGTCCCAGTGATTAGGGAGTCCGGTAGGGGTTTCAGGATCGGGAGGGATTTCTTTGCTGGTTAATATCGATTTCGATATATCAGAATCGGTCCTGGTCCGATTTATTGGTTTAATTTAATTTTTTTTACAAAATCCTATTGGGATAGGGTCCACCCCAACAGTCAAAAAGCTAATGTTTCTTTAAGAAAAGAGTCGTTGAACGACTCTGTTTAACTTTTAATTATTTTTTTTAATTTTCACCTAACTTTTTTTTTATAAATACACCCCTCCCCTTCCAAATTTTTTTAAATCACACAATTCTCATTTCTCTCTCAATATCTCAATCTTAATTTCTCTAAATCTCTCTCAAATTCTCAATATTACTCTATTAGATTACTTCTTTATTATTATAAATTTATAGTTATACTATACTATAATTATTAATATTTAATTTTTAGTATTTACTCAGTCAATTCTCAATTAGTAAGTTGTTAAATTTGAAATTTGGAGTAAAATTTAGTGGAACATATTTGGAGCATATTCAAGCTTCAAGTTTCATCAACTTCGGCTTCTACGTCTGTTTTTATACAGACGTTCGGTACATTCGTTCCAACTTATTATTTTCATCTTATTAGTTTTTATTCTTTAATATTTAGTTCTTTACTAGTTGACTACTTATATTTTTGTATTATTCATAATTTCATATTATTAATTTATTTAAAATGGATTCCGATAGAAAAAGAAAGGGAAAAAGTACTTTTTTCGGTGGAATTGCAAAAGCGTTAACCGGTAAAAAACAACTGGTAGTTCTTCTAAATCTACAAGATAACCGCCAGTTCTTCTAAATACGAAAGATTTTACACATGTTAACAATACTTGTTTTAATACCGGTTCTTACATGAAATTAAATCATGAATTTCTTCAACAAAGATTTGGTTTTAGTGAAGATTTACTGAAAGATGATTTTGAAATTAATGAAGATGATTATATTTATGATGATGATGAAATGCAACCCCATATGCTGCTACTACTCCCCCCTCCCGCTCCCGCTCCCCACTTCCTGCTCCCGCTTGCCCCGTACATCCAGATTCATCTAGTAGGTCTAAAGCGCAACGTGTAAAAAAATCAGTTATTTGGCAATTTTGCACACAAATTAAAGATTAAAAAAAGACTATTTGTAATAAATGCAAACATGTTTTAAATCATAAAACTTCGGGAAAGAGGAGTGGGACGGGTTATTTAAGAAATCATTTGATTCATTGTTGTAAACTAGAATTTTCGCATTCTCAAGCCATTGCAGATGCGCAAAATTATGGAATTCCCCTCCCCAAACAATCCGTAGGAGTAGGAGGTTCTAATATAGTTCAATCACAATTAAACCCTAGTAATGTTTTCGGTCCTAGTACATATCGCCCTTATAATAAACAACAAGACCTAAAAGAACTTACAAAAATGATTGTTCTTACTGGTTTGCCTTTTAGTTTTGGTGAAAATCCGAGTTTTATTCATTTCAAATGTTTATAACCCATTATTTAATAGTTTTACAAGAAATACAATAAAAACGTAGATTTTGATTATCATGAACAACATTTACATTATCTTCATTGTTTATTTACTTATAATACTTGTAAAGTAGCAATTACTTCTGATATGGGCTGTAGTGTAAATGATAATGATTATTTTACAATTACCGGCCATTGGATTGATGAAAATTAGGTTTTGCAAAAATGAATTTTAGGTTATAAAAGTTGTGAAATGCATAAAATCAATGCTTATATTGCTCAAACAATTCATGACGTCTTATAATTTTATGGCCTATCTAGTCAAATAATTAGTGTAACTTTAGATAACGCTTCTAATAATAAATCTGACATTGATTATTTAAAACTATTCTTACTCCTATTTATGAAGATGGTTTTCATATAAAATGTGTTGCACATATATATAATTTAATTGTTAGAGATGGTGTGCCTTTATTTGAAAATGATTGTAATAAGTTAAAGCTGCATGCCTATTTTATTTTTAAATGTCAGGTAAAGGCTAGACGTAAAGAATTTGAAAGTAGGTGTATTGAATGCAATTTACCTGTACGAAAAATTCCTAAAACGGTAGCTACTAAGTGGAATTCATTATATGACATGCTTAAAGTAGCTTATGACTATAGGAGACCCCTTCAAATGGTTTGCAATGCCCATAATGCTGATTTGACTTACCGAATTGATGACAATGATTGGAAAGGTATAAAAGAACTAATTGATTTTTTAAAATTTTTTTTATTTAGCTACTAAATAAATTTTGGGTCTTTATTATCCTACTATTTCTTCTGTTTTACCAAATATTTATGCTATTTCTTGTAAATTAGCTCAACTTAAAAATAATTCAAAATTTCAAGAACCAGTTAAAAAAATGATTGACAAATTTAAAAAATATTTTTTTCAATTTCTCAAATTTATTTAAATGCCTATTTATTTCACCCGTCTTATAAAGAAGTAGGTGTATCTAGAATGGTAGATAACATATATACATATTTAGAAATTGAAGACGATGAACAAAATCCTTCACATAATTTGTTTTATGTTAAAAATAGCATTAGACCAGAGGCTAGGAAAGTATACGATTTATATGCTTCTACTATATTAGATAATGTACAATTTCAACAATCAGAACCATATAGGTGTAGATGCGACAATGACATTGATAACATGGTAGAATACAATCTTGGTCTTCGAACTAACGATCATAATGATTTTGATGAATATCTTAATCATGCTATAAAAATATTAAAGATGGACAAGGGAAGCGGAAACTTTTGGACTGGTGGAACAATTTGGGCAAATCTTTTCCAAAACTTCAGCTGGTGGTCCGTGATATTCTAGCTATTCATGCATCGTCTATGGCTTCGGAAGGCGTGTTTAGCGCGGCAAGATTCCAACTTGGGGACTTTTGATATTCACTTGCATCAGATAGCTTGGAAATATTAGTTTTATTCAGAGATTGGATCAATACGGAGCGGAGGAATTTAGGGCGTCCAACTCTGTCGTCTCAATTTGAAGCCGACATAGATAATATTTTATCAGAATCAAGTGAAGACGACATGGATTTCATGGAAGAACAAGCTCAACAACAAATTCCAGATAAAGTAACACTAGAAATGTTAAAACAATTTAGATAAAAATTTTAAAATGGTATAAAATATTAGTATATTGTAATAAATAAAGCTTAATTGAAACAGAACCATTCCTAGAAGGTGGCTGCATAAATTAGGTGCCTAATTGAAACAGAACCCTTCCTAGAAGGTGACTGCGTAAACTAGGTTCTTTTCTAATATTTGTACAACTTCTTTAGTAACATAATAAAATTATAGGCTATTTGGCTTTTTTTTTTTAATTATCTTGAATTTACAACTTTAAGTTTAGAATTTTTTTAATATATATTAACTTTAAAATATAAAATCAAACATTCAAAAAACTTTAAAATTTAAATTTTATATTTAAAAAATTTGAAATTTAAACTTTTAAAGTCAAAAGTTTAAATTTTGAATATTTCAATTTGAGAACTTAGAAAATTTGAAATTTAACTTTCTAAATATATGAGTTTGTAAATATATTAAGTTATAACTTTAAAAACTTTTTAAAACTTTAAAAATTAAACTTCAAAATTCAAACTTTAAACTTTAAAAAATAATAAAATTATATAATTAAGGTTTAAACTTATAAACTTAATTTTTGATTATGTCAGAGGAATAAACTTTAAAACGTATAAAAATTTTAATCTTTAAAGTTAGTTTAAACACTTTCTAACAAATGAACATGTCACACCCCGAGAGGGTATCTTAGATGTATCTGGCACTCGGAGACTATTGCTAGTCCCCAAACGAACCACCTAGTCTCATCACATTCGTTCAGTCAGTCGATCAGCTGAAGACATTGGAGAAAGATAATATGACTATTAGTGGGCTACAAGATTACTCATCTAGAATCCATCACATGAAATAAGATCATAGAAAACTCAGTTTAAAAAGAAAAGGGGGAAAGAAAAGAACCCCGACATCAACCCATCATCTCTCTGTGTCTATGAAGCCTTAAATCTACTATCTAAGAAGGTACCATGACATGTCACGGCTACCACAACTCAAAAGTAATAACTAAAACATATGGAAGAAAGAAACATCCTCCGGATGGGGAGGACTCACCACTCTCTGAAAATCGGGAAGCTCAGAACCTCAACGATTCGGCTGCTGAAGTCCTTTGTCTACTAAATCTGCATGATGAAAGGATGCAGAACCAAATGACGTTATGTGGAATATACTGTATGTAAAATGGGCTAAAGTAAAAAGTATAGGCAAGACAATATGAAATGACATCAACTCATCAGTTACTCAATCTTATCTCAAAGTAAAGAATAGGACACTATCACATCACCATCAATCAATACTTATACCATCACATCAACATCAGAGTATTATCAATATGAAACCTATTTGAGAGTTTCTCTAACTGACAACCATCACCTATGAGTCGATGTTGATACAACGAAAAGATGTCATTGCCACATCCGTCCAGTACCTTGCCGGGGTAAAGGATGAGTCTATCAGTGGATCCATAAGTCTGTTAAGTCCTCTTTTGGGGCTAAAGAAATATCCGCTCTTACAGTCCAACCCTCTCCTATGTTGGCCACATAGTTAATGAGTGCGAGTGGGATTCACTCTTAACCATTTCGGTGGTCAACACTCCTCCCATGACTCGACATACTCATAAGTATCAACACTAGGAATGTACAATCAGTCTCTCTCAGACAAGGACATCAACTTATCTTGTCATCTATCAACTCAAGGAATTAGGGACGCTCAGTAAAGATTCAAGTTAAATCTCTTAAAGACTCTAAGGGTCTCACTCATCAACGCAATTCCATCAACACTCTCTCAATTCAAGACCCGGACCACAACAAACAAGCACATTTACATCATTGAGGATCTAGATATCAACCCCTAGGTTCACTTTTGTAACCTTTGACAACTAAGCATGTAAGGTTTATACAATGGTTCAAATAATCATTTAAGAAAGTAATTCAAGTTATGATGATCATCAATTCAAGAAAATATATGTAGAATAAAAATAGTTTTCAGGGTAACATTCAAGACTTTCACATACAAGACCCATCACTTTCAACTATCAACCTAATACACTCAGTGGGGCACATGAGAGAATAATCCCATGTTTTGGGTAGTCTTTACATACCTGGAATGAAGATTTGTCTTAATATTCTTCAAGAACTTGACCCTCAACCGTGAATCTTCAGGCCCTCTCTTCTTCCTCTATTTCAGGAATACGCACTTAGAACTAGAAAATAATGGGTTTTGAAACCCTTCATACTAGTAAAAGGACTTTAAACACGTTTTGGGACTTAGAATAGGGTGGGGAATAACCAAAAGACCCTTCCCATAATTAAAAGAAAAATCTTCAAAAATTTCGCACTGGTCCACGGCTCGCCAGGGGCACAGACCAGTGTATTTTTCCCAAGATTTTCCTCCGGACGAATTTTAATCTTCTCGCTGAAATTTAAAAGAAAAACATAAGTGTCAGTCCACGTTCTGTCGGCATCGCGCCAGGGGCGCACACTGACACCGTTTCCAAGTTAATTAGTGAAAATTATTTTTCAACCCGATTGCTCTAAAATTGGGTCGAGGCCATTTTTTCACTCAATATTTTTGTGCTAATCGCAAATTCGATCTCGAATTTTCCATCTGAGCTTGGAAAGACGCGTTATGCACACGATTACGTTATAGGGCCATCTGGATACTGGCATGATAACTATTGTTGTAGCAAACTAAATCAATTACAGATGGTCTTCCCAATTCCCCTAGAAGTCGAGGACACAATCCCTCAACAAATCCTCCAAAGTTTGAATGGTGTGCTCTACCTGTCCATCTGTCTAAGGATGGAAGGTTGTGCTTAGATTAACTTTCGTACCCAATCCCTTCTGAAAAAATCTACAAAATTGGGAGGTGAATTGAGATCCTCTGTCCGAGATGATAGACAAGGGAACTCTATGCACCCTCAAAATCTCACAAATGTATAACTGGGCATATTCCTCAGTCGCATTAGTGGTCTTGACATAACCACCCATATCGAATCATCCCGCTTTCGGGACCTTGGTAAACCGGTAATGAAATCCCTGTTGATCATCTCCCATTTTCACTAAGGAATTTCAAAATTCTGGGACAATGCACATGGTCTCTGATGTTCAACCTTAACTTGTTGACAACTGGGGCATTGAGAGACAAATTCAGCAATGTCATTCTTCATTTCATTCTACCAGTAGACTTCTCTCAAGTCATGGTACATCTTGGTGGAGACAGGATGGATGGAATATCTAGTGCTATGAGCTTTGTCCATGATCCTCTCTCAAACACCATCAACATCGGGCACACACAATCTACCCTAGTACCTCAACACCCCATCTCCCCCTTTGGAGAAAATCATCACTTTTTGCTTATGAACAACTTCTTTCAATTTTTAACAAGACAAGGTCTTGTTCTTGCTTTTCCTTCACCTCTGACAGTAAAGATGAAGCAGACCCATTCTGAACATTGACCTCGCCTTCATTGTTCTCCTCAAGTTTCACTCCCAGTCAAGCCAACCTATGAACTTCCTTAGCCAATTCTTTCTTCCCTTCCTCCACATGGGCAGTGCTACCCATAGACAACCTACTAAGAGCATCAACAACAATATTAGCCTTACGTGGGTGGTAGAGAATGCTCATGTCATAATCATTGAGCAACTCTAACCATCTCCTCTGCCACAGGTTGAGCTCCTTCTAACTGAATACGTATTGCAAACTCTTGTGGTCGGTGAACATGTACACATACACTCCATACAAGTAGTGGCACTAACTCTTAAGCACGAATACCACTGCTGCCAACTCGAGATCATGAGTCGAATAGTTCTTCTCATGGATCTTAAGTTGTCTGGAAGCATAGGCTATCACCTTTCCTCTCTATATCAGCACACAACCCAATCCAATTCTGGATACATCACAGTATATCACGAAGTCTTCTGTCCCATCGAGCAAAGTCAAAACTGGGCCAGTAGTTAGTCTAGTCTTCAAATCCTAGAAGCTTTTTTCACATTCATCAGACCACTGAAACTTGACCTTTTTCCGTGTTAGCTTGGTCAATGGTGCAGACAAGGCAGAAAACTCCTTAACAAATCTGCGGTAGTAGCCTGCCAACCCCCAGAAACTCCATATCTAAGTGGGAGAGGTCGGTATGGGCTAGGTCTTAACCACTTCAATCTTCTGGGCATCTACTCAAACACCATCGCCCGAGACAACATGACCTAGGAAGGCCACAGACTTGAGACAAAACTCACACTTCAAAAACTTTACAAACAACTCATGATCTTTAAGAGTTTGCAAAACCACTCTAAGAAGATTAACATGCTCCTTTTTCATCCTTAGAATACACCAGGATGTCATCAATAAATACGATCACGAACATGTACAGATACAGTCTGAATACTATGTTCATCAAATCCATGAAATCTGCAAGTGCACTAGTCAACCTAAAGGACATGACCAAGAACTCAAAATGTCCATACCTTGTCCTAAAGGTTGTCTTTAGAATATCACTTTCCTTCACTTTTAACTGATGGTAACCCGATCGAAAGTCTATCTTGGAGAAGCAAGAAGCACCCTGAAGTTGGTCAAATAGATCATCTATTTTGGGGAGAGGATACTTATTCTTTATTGTGACGTTATTCAGTTATTGATAGTCTATACACATTCTGAGAGACCCATCTTTCTTACGCATAAATAGAATAGGAGCACCCCAAGGAGAAACACTAGGTCTTATGAAACCTTTCTCTAGCAAGTCTTTCAACAGCTCTTTTAATTCTTTCAATTCAGCAGGGGCCATTCGGTAAGGTGGAATCGAGATAGGCTGGGTGCTAGGGAGAACATCAATCCCAAAGTCAATCTCTCTGTCAAGAGAGACTCCAGGTAGATCATTAGGAAACACTTTGGGAAACTCATTCACAATCAGGACTGACTCAAAAGTAGGAGACTCAACATCATCAGACTTAACTCGCACGAGGTGATAAATACAACCCTTGGAGATCAACTTTCTGGCTCCAAGATAAGAGAGAAACTTGCCTTTAGGTGCAACAGAACTCCCCTTCCACTCTAAGAAACGTTCATTAGGAAATTGAAACTTAACAATCTGAGTTCTACAGTCAACAGAGGCATAACAAGTGTGAAGCCAATCCATGCGATATATCATATCAAAATCAACCATCTCCAATTCTACCAAGTCAACCAAGGTATCTCTATAATAAATGGATACTACAAGGTCTCTGTAAAACAACTCAGCTTAGATAGACTCACCAGTAGGAGTGGAAATAGTAAAAGGGTCAAGCAAACATTCTTGAAGAATCCCAAACTTACCAGCCACATAGGGAGTCACAAAAGATAAAGTGGTACCCAAGTCAAACAATGCATAACAATCAAAAATAAAGACTTGAAGCATACTCGTAACAACATCTGGTGCTGCCTCCAGATCTTGATGATTATCCATAGTATAAAGACGGTTCGTCCCGCCTCTTGTACTCATAGTAATACCCCTCTGATGTGTTAGACCCCATAAATATTTTAATTGAGGTAAATTATTGCTTTCGAAATTTTTTGTAAATATCGTGTAATTGGACTTAAGTTAATTATGGTGCATAAGTATAGGAGTTGAGTGTTTTGGGA
>JAABOM020062461.1:0-10240 GCA_011800125.2 Solanum clarkiae | reverse complement strand
TGATACATGAGTTCTTGTTGCCAAATAAAGTTCACAAGTTGTTCCATTTCATATGCATTTCATTGTTTATCCAATGTGCTCTTTTATTTGTCATATTGTCTTGTATGATTATCTACATGTCACATGCTACATATACAGTCATACGGCTCAAATATTATGGCCACCAAAATAATCATCCCAAAGGTAATTGAAAGATAAAGTATATAGTTTACGGGTAGTACCCCGAGGGGGTTCATTGCGAACCAAGCATAGGGACGATCCTGATACAGTTTACTGGTGGTACCTCGAGGGGGTTCATTGCGAACCTATCATAGGGACAATCCCGATATAGTTTACGGGTGGTACCCTAAGGGGGTTCATTGCAAACCTAGCATAGGGACGATCCCGATATAGTTTCACCACTGATCAGTTGGTTATATGTTACAACTGTGCACAGATTTTACAGTACAAATTTTATAGTAAAGGTAAAGTGATATAAAGAACATAAAGTACATGATTCCACAATATAACTCAGGGTGGTCCCTGATCTTCTACAGATGCATGGTTTCATTTGAGTTATTACTTTACGTACAGTATATCCTTCCTTACATACTCAGTACATTATCTCGTAATACTGACGTCCCTTACGGGGGACTTGCATTTCATGCTGCAGGTATAGACGCTAGTAGATCACCCCAGCAGGAGTACAGGATATTCAGCTGCTGTCGTCAAGCTCCAAGTTGCTTCGGGGCTTTGTATACGTCTAGAGTTTATATTCATATTGTACAGTTGGTTGAGGCGGGGCCTGTCCCGACCCTTTTCAAATCTTTTTCTTTATTTAGAGGCTTTGTAGACTATGTAAAGTAAAAGTGAAAGTCATGTCCCATACTTTAAGTACCGTGGCCCCAACGACCTAGTCATATGCATTACTTTTGGCTTGTTATCACTGTTTATCTGCTTAAAGGCATGTCAAACGTAGAAACCCCTTATAATATGTATAGAATGTATATAGTTACAGGTTGGTTCTCCTGAGCCTTATCGGCAATGGGTGCTGGTCCGCCATACGGGACTTTGGGGCGTGACAGAAAGTGACCTCCTTCAACCAAAATTCACAGTTTTCATACTTGGCGTACAATTTCTCCTCTCTCAATCTTTGCAACACCACTCTCAGATGACCCATATGCTCCTCCCTACTATGTGAATAGATCAAAATATCATCAATGAAAAGCATAACAAAGGAATCAAGGTAGAGTTTGAAGACCCTATTCACTAGGTCCATGAAGATAGCCCGTGCATTGGTCAACCCAAAAGACATCCCCACAAATTCATAATACCCATATCTAGTCCGGATAGCCATCTTGGGAATATCACACTCCCTCTCTCTCACTTGATGATACCCGGACCGAAGGTCAATCTTAGAGAAATAATAGCCCCTTGCAATTGGTCAAACAAGTCATCAATTCTTGGAAGAGGATACCTATTCTTTATAGTGACCTTATTGAGTTGCGGGTAGTCAATACACATCCTAAGGGACCCATACTTCTTTTTCACAAACAACATTGGTGCACCCTAAGGTGATTGACTAGGCCTAATAAATCCCTTCTCCAACAAATCCCACAATTGCTCCTTGAACTCCTTCAACTGCCAAGGCCATATGGTAAGGGAGAATATAAATGGGTTGAGTATCAAGAAGGAGATCTATGCCAAAATATATCTCCCTTTTGGGAGGGACACCGGGAAGGTCATTTGGGAAGACATCAAGGAACTCATTTACAATCGAAACCGATTCTATAGAAGGGACTTTGGACTCCACATCTTTAACCCTCACAAGATGATAAAAACACCCCTTAGAGATCAACATACGGGATTTAATGCAATAGATGAACCTAACCTTGACCACCACATCACGACTCTCCCACTCAAGGATTGGTTCATTTGAGAATTAGAACTTCACCCTACGGGTTCTACAATCATTAGAGGCATACTATGCGTGTAATAAATCTATCCCAAGAATGTCATCAAAATCAACCATATCCAACTCAACAAGATCACAAGGCAATATTTTACGCAAGATGCAAATCAAACAATATCTATACCCCTTCCTAGTAACAATAGATGCACAAATAAGAGTATACACCTCATAAGACTCATGTAACCACTCAACCTCAACATGGAAGTTTTTAGCAACAAAAGGGTAACAAAAGAAAGAGTGGCACCCGGATCAATCAAAGCATATACATCAAAGTCAAAGATTTTCAACATACTAGTAATAACGTCGGGAACCTCACCAACACCTTGCCTTCCATGTAGAGCATAAAACCAATTGTGCCTTGGGGCGCCACCTTGATGACCACCCCTACCAAATGAAATCACATTTGCACCCCATCCTTTGTTATGATTTCTTGGATAGTCCACTTTTTTGTAACCAAGCTCCCCATATTCAAAGAACGCGTTAGAATCTTTTAAACATGGGCCTTACCTCGGAATGGAGGACTAACTAGCTTGAGTAGTACCGAACTAGCCATGTGGAGGAGGAGGATGATCAACTTGGGTTCTAGTTCCTACATGGTGATATCATGTAGGCTAGAGTATGCGTTAGTATGTTTGAATGTAATAAGTATGCATGATGCAATGCAACAAGAAATAGGCATCATAATCAAAGTGCCTAACAATAGGCAATAGACATCATGTAACAATATGGTATATATGACAATATGCATAACAATAGGCAATAGACATCACGTAATAATATGGCATGTTTGACCAATGCTCAAGTAAAACATGCTTAAGTAATGCATGCTCATATAGGATATCATATGTGTAGAAGAGACCAAGTAAGATTTCCAAAGTATAAACCCCTTGGTAGGTTGATGATGATGTCACCCCATCACCCTAGTTGTGTGGTACAAACCCCTCACATGGTTGGTGATTATCTCACCCTATCGCCTTGGTGGCGAAGTGCAAACCCCTCACATGGTTGATGAGTACAAACCCAAATCTATGTTACCAAGGCACTAGCTCCTTGATTACCTATCAAGGTACTAATCCCCCGACAAGTTTATCCGATCTCTAAATCCCCCGGATCGGGCATGGTCTAATGCAACACTATATAGAATATATCATATACATAAAATCTTGTCATCATCATAACATCAATCATATAATATCTCATGCTTTGGACCTTCAATTCCTCAAGAAATCATAACTAGACATTTTATCAAACACTTGGTGAGTGTGAAATGGTAGTATAAAACTATGAAATATAGAGATGAAATCATACAAGAAAATTCATTATAAAATCATCAATAAACACCTTGCAAAAATCTCAAGCAATATACACCAAAACCCCTCATCAAATCTTACAATAGATCTAAGATTTATAGCTCATAACATAGCAAAACAGTCACAACTTTACATACCTTTAACATAGTTGATAGACATGTTCATACTAGTAAACTTATCTTTAAAATCAACTTTAAATTATGCAAATTGAGTAAAAAAGAGATTAGGATGCCATGAGTAGAAGGACCCAATAGTTGAAACTCACATACTTTTGCTTTGAAGAAACTATTAGTGAAGATTGAAAATTGATGCTTGAAACTTAAAGGAAATCCTTACATCCGGAAGAGGTGTCGAGACTTGAATTTTGAAGTGAAAAATTTGACTAAGTGTTTGAGTCATTATTTGGAAATGTTTAGGATGATATGAGGGTGAAATATGGCTAAGTATAGGTATTTTACTGAATGGCAACACTTAGGCCCAAGACTTTAAATTTTTGGACTGAGTTGAACAAAACAATCTCAAAAATATGCACCTGTCGTGAAAGCGTACGCTTTGCTCACTGCTTTTAGCCTACTTGGAAAATTCATAATTCAATTCAGTTGCTTGAAAGTCGGGGTTAGACCCATTTTCCACTCAATTTGGCCCCCTGAACAAGAATATGAAGTCAAAATTTTGAAATAATGAACAAATTTTTAGATATATAGAAATTACGATTTTGAAAACTGCTGAGGCACATTTTTTGGGCACTTTTTGGGGTCGTTTCACTATTCTTATGATCTCATGCTATGTTCTAGGACTATCTTTCTTTTATGTATACATTGAATATGGGAGTGAGCCCGGTTGCTTGTCTTGGCACCCGCTTTTATCAATGTAGTAGAAGTGCTGTTGGATATATCATGTGTAATTTATAAGCTTTGGCTATCTCTTCACACTTGTTTTTTATGGTATCAAAGATGTCCCTTAGGATCAGTTATCCCTATTTACTATCTCTTGTTGTCATTTTATTTCTTCCGCGACTAAAGATGTGTAATGATGTTCTAAGAGACTTGCTTGGGGTCCCTTCGGGTTCGCCTTGTGCCGTGTCATATCTAGGACTTGGGTCGTGACATATTCGATTGTTCCCTAATGATTATTCTAATCCTTGAGCTACTGATTGAGATGTTGCCCAATGAGATGACGATAGTCTCTATGAGACTAATTGAAAGATGAGTGCCTCCATGAGGCTGATTTGATATGAGTTGATTGAGATGGGTTGATTGGATTGATTTTCTTATAAGCATTGAGTGTTGGGAGGAGTATCGAGCACCAAAAGAGTAAGAGTTAATACAACTCATAGTCATCAAACTACGTAGTCAAGCATAGGTGAGGATTTGAACCATCACACTACATTGTGGTTCCCTCTTGATAGAGTCCCTGAAACAATAGAGGAATTGTTTGATTTTTTAGTGGTCCCTTGTGGATTCGATTCATTCTCTACCTGACAATTACAGAATGGCTGTGACAATAATGATGGCTTGTTTTATAATCACTAGCTCATATGTGATTATTGTCGAATAAGAGAAACTCCCAGAAAGTTTTCACCTTGAGTACTCTGAGTCGAGATGAGATGAGATGAGTTGAGTTGAGTTCTCTTGAGTTGAATCTGATTTGATTGATGAGGTTTAATTGGTTGATGGACCACTTGTCTACTCTTTATTCTTGCTTTAGATAGACATTTGACTTGTTGATTTGTTATATTATTCTTGAGTTGATTTATGTTCTATATTATTCTATATGTTTCGATTTCATTCATCTATTTTACAAACCGTAAATTCCACGTACTGATGCACCTCAGGCCTACATCATTTTATGATGCAGATATAGGGATTAGTGATCACCAATAGGTGCATCATTGATGAAATGCCCCACATGTGCTTCGGTATACCCCATAATTGTAATTTTCATATATCTCAAAATCCGTGCATAATTTCAAAAATCAAACTTCCTATTCTCGATCGAGGGGCAAAATTGAGTGGGGAATGGGTATAACTTGGATTTTAGAAGACCCATAGTGAAAAATAATTTTTGCTAATTTTTGGTAATCTAGTGTATATCTGCGCCCAGGTTGCAACGCCCTTGAGGTACAGACTAGTGTAAATATTGCTCTGCGTCGTGCTAGGGGCATGACCCAGTATATTATTCTCCTTGGTTTTTCTATTTTATCCAAGGGAATTGGCATCATATCCCCATACCCACTTAAACATGAAATCACCCATACTTCGCCATTTTCAACTCTATAACTTACAAAACTCTCTCTAAAACCTCTCTAAGACTCTATCAATTCCCTCATCTAAATCTAAGGATTACAAGCTCAATTTTGGGACTCAAGGACTTATTTCAAGCTCTAAGTCTACTTCAAGCTCACAAGGAATTCAAGTTTTAAGGTATGCGGGTCTTCATCCATAGGTCCTTTCAACCATGGAGCCCAACCTTCGCTTTTCATGAAAATTGCATGTTTGTAAGTTATATTACATATGGGTATCTCTTATTGTGAAATATGAGTGGAAATCATGTTGGGGTTTTGACAAGTATTATTTTGGATCGTGATGCTCAATTTACTTCAACTTTTGGAGGTCCTTCTAAAGAGATCTTGGTACCAAGGTAAAGCTTAGATGACCTTTCACCCTCAAACAGATGGCCAAGACGAAAGGACTATCCAAACTCTTAAAGATATGCTTAGAGCTTGTGTTTTGGAGTGTAAAGGTAGTTTGGTTGATCACCTTCCACACATTGAGTTTGCTTATAATAGTAGTTATCATTCAAGCATTGGCATGACTCCTTTTGAGGCTCTTTATGGAAGATGTTGTAGATTCCTAGTTGGATGGTTTAATATGGGGAAGATTACCTTGTTAGTTTTGGATTTGGTTATGGAGGCCATGGAGAAGTTGAGGTTGATTAGGGAGAGTTAAAAACCACTCAAAGTCGATAAAAGTTCTATGCCGATGTGAGGAGGAGGGATCCTGAATTTAAATTTGGTGATTTGGTCTACTTGAAGGTTTCACCCATGAAGGGTGTGGTTGGTTTTGGTAAAAAAGGTAAATTGAGTCCAATATTTGTGGGTCCTTATAGAATGTTGAGGAGGATTGGTAAGGTGGCCTATGAGTTAGAGTTGCCCAATGACATGCTTATAGTTCATCCGGCCTTCTATGTATCTATGTTTATGAAGTGTTTGGCCACCCAAGTTCTATTGTGCCTCTAGATGTTATCGGTGTTGTTGAAGATAATTTGACTTATGAAGAGGTCCCGGTAGAAATTTTGGATAGACAAGTGAAGAGGTTGATGAACAAGGATGTATCTTCTGTTAAGGTCCTTTGGAGGAACCAACAAGTTGAATGTGCCACATGGCCAAGGCGGACATGCAAAAGCGATATCCATATCTCTTCCACTTTACTCAACCTTAAGGTACTAATTTAAGTCCCCCTATGTGATTTCAAGTCAAGTTTCGGCCCTTATGTCATTTTGCATGTATTCATGTTTATGTTGACAAGTTTATGGTGATTTTTGATATTCATGTTGAAGCTTTTTTTGAAAATAATGTTTAAGTACATTTTGAAAGCATTCAAGTTGGGATAAAATCTTCATGATTACTTTCCTTATGTACATTTGTTTGACATTCGGGGATGAATGTTCCCAAAGGGGAGATAATATGACATCCAGTAACTCCATGCTCTTTTGTATCCATGTTTCAGGCCTTATTTGTTTAGGTGGGGAGTGTATTAGGGTCGTGGGAGACTTTTAGTACTTTGACAAGTTCAATTCCCTATGAATTGAGTTTTGGGTGATGGTTTATTTAAGGGCAAACTTTAAACAAGTATAACCTTTATCACACATGGAACTGGATGACCCATGACATGTCAAATGAAAGTCCTTTGATCTAGCTTTCCCATGCACTTGATTTCACCTCATTCTGAGTTCACATGAAAGAGTTATACCCATTTCCATAGAACCATTTCCATAGAACCCTTCCGTGTAGTGATGCCATATGGGTATTGTGGCATCTTACGAGCCGTGTGATTGGCTTGGGGCCTAAAATGGAAACTTTTTCACCAAGGCATATTCCACGACAGGCCACACGAGCTGTGTGGTGTGGCACGGGCCGTGAGGCCCTCCGTGAAGCTTTTGGAGAGAAAATGTTTCTACGAGTAAAAGTACCGCCTTGTAACTTTTGCAAAATTTTCTAAGTATGGTTTGATGAACCAGTAAATGGACCATGTGACCACACATGACCCGTGAACCAGTCCATGAGGTAACACTTAGGCAAAAAATTCCAAGTGTTGGCCAAGTTTCCAATTTCTAGAAATTGTCTAAGTGTTGGTTCACGGGCACTCCGTATGAACCATGGAGTGCCACACGACCCGTGTAACCTCAAGTGAGGTGACACTTTACCAATTTTTTGCTCTGTTTCATTAATTGCATTTCCGTGAATTTAATCCATTCTAGTGATCATTTTTGACTTTCAATGTTATCTTAACCTCCCCAAAAGACTAAAATCCTATTCAAAAGGATCAAAGTCATTATTCTCAACTTGAATACAATCTCAAATTCTCCTAAGATCCTCCATCAAAACCCCAATACAAATTCACGGAAACTCAAGAGAAAGTTTTGGATTCCAAGACCCACTTCCAAGATTCAGTCTTTCACAAGCTAATTCCAAGAAATTCAAGGTCTAAGATATGTTGGTTTCAACCATTGTGTCCTTTCACCCATGGTGCCCAACCTTCCTTTTTATGAAAATTGCATGTTTCCAAGTCATGTTACTTATGTGCATTACTCATTATTGATTATAATCATATACTATGTTAGAGATTCATGAAAAGTTGATTGAAAACACATGTTTACTCATTTTAAGTCTGCACTAGGAGATGATTTGCCTATTGTGACTATGCAGGGGGTTTTCAATGTATTTTACATGACGATTTTACCAAGTGTTGGTGGGTTGATTTACATTAAGATTTCTCGCATGATTTCACTCTTGATTGCATGATTTTGAACTAGTATTTCACACACGCCAAATGTTTGATAAAATGTCTTATTGAGGATTCTTGAGTTATTGGTGATCCATTGCATGGCTTATGAGTCTAGTAACTTTATGATGATGAAAGGAATATATGTGTATGTTGAATTCATGAAAAGTATCTATAGTATTGCAAATTAACCATACTTTGATGGGGGGTGCTATGTCCATCTACCATGTTGAGGGGTATATACCTTGGCCACTTTGATGGAGCGGTGCTATGCCCATCTACCATGTTGAGGGGTATATATCTTAAACCTTTGAGGGGGGGGGGGGGTGCTATGCCCATCTACTAATTGAGAGGTAGATACCTCAATCACTTCCCAAGGAGGGGTTCCATACCTTGGATTCCAAGTACTAAGTTACTTGGTCTATGATGATAGTCTCTTCCTACACATGTACTATATTCTATCTAAGCGTGGTTTACTTCTAGCATCATTCATGCATGCCTTATTGCTATTATGCTCATTCAATGCTTAATTATGCATTTCAATTATGTTGCTTATCTCTTGTTGCATTGCATCCTATATACTTAGTACATTCAAATTTACTAACACATACTCTTGCCTACATGATTTCACCATGTAGGAATCGGAGCTCCTTACGATCATCCTTCTCGTGGCTAGTTGGTCATTTTAAAGATAAGCTATTGGTGAGTACTCAAGTGGGGGACACTAGCTTTGCACTCTTACTTTTGTTTTCTCCTTATGTTGAACTTTGATACTAAAAGGATGAGCCCGGAAAGTGTCTTGGCCCTCTTTCAAGTCTATATTTAGAGGAGTTTGTTGGAACTATTGATGTACTTATGTCATGAGCTTTGACTCTTCTATATTTTATGCTATCAAAGACTTCTCTTAGCCCCTTTATCCTTAATTGTATTCTCTTGATGTTATTTACTTTGCTTTCAGGACCAAGGATGTGTGTTTGATATGCTAAGAGGCTTGTTTGGGTCCCTTTGGGTTCCCAATCGTCGTGTCACGTCTAGGCCCTAGGCTTAGGTCGTGACATTGACAGTCTTCATAATAGCATTGAACAGTCTAGTCAACTACTTTATGCCATCCTTGACTATGTACTTCCAAAACTCTACTGGAATCTCATCGGGTATGATCGCCCTCCCTCTCTTCATCCTACTAATAGCACATTTAACCTCCTCAACTCTGAAGCACCTACAATAACCAAAATCACGATGACTTTCAGAGTGCGCCAACTCACCTGACTCAATATCTCTATCTCCTTTTTCGTTTAAGAGTTTATGAAAGTAAGCTTACCTCCATAGATTAGTGGAAGTCTCATTCATTAACACTCACCCTCCTCATTCTTGATGCACTTCACTTGATCCAACTCGCGAGCTTTCCGTTCTCTCTCTTTACAAAAGAAATACAATGAAAATACAAAATATAATTTTTGAGACATAGTTCATACATGATATAAATAACTTGTGTTAATAGAAACAATGTAATATACGATATAAATCATGCACATTCTAACGTCAAATACATGAATCAGTAAGCATTATATACAAATAAAATTGTGATAATTAAGCAAAATAGACCTTCGATCATAACTCATTTCTCAAAATAACCCATCTATCATTTACTACTTCAATAAAATTGGCCATTCATTTCTTTCATTTCAATTAAACCTTTCATTTCTCTTTACACCTTCCCTTTGAATTTGTTCGAAAATTTTATAGATGACATTTGAATATTTAAATTTGACATATTCCAAACATAAATTATTTCGAATGAACTATATATTAAAAGATCTGAAACATTGAGAGAGGCTCATATTTAACTGTTACACTGCTTATAGATGTTTTTGAGTTAGTTAGATTCATATATTTCATTAACCATTATAGCCTCTTTAAATATACATTTTTGGGGACTCTCGGATCCTCATTCGCCATGTCACTCCTAGACCCTCGGG